>CADEBD010000339.1:467776-608783 GCA_902825455.1 Arctia plantaginis
AAACCCCCCCCCGGCCCCGCCTCGGGGTTTTTAAAAAAAGGGCCCCCCCCTTTTTTTTTTGGGCCCCCCCGGGCCCCGAAAAAGGGCGCCCGCCCCCCCCCCAAAAAAAAAAAAACTTTTTCCCCCCCCCCCCCCCTCTTTTTGGGGGCCCCCCATGGGCCCCCGGGGCCCCCCCCCCCCAAAAAATTTCCCCCCCCCTTTTTTTTTTTGGGGGGGGGCCCCCCAAAAAAAATTTTTGGGGGGGCCCCCCCCCCCGGGGGGGGAAAAAAAAGGGGTTTTTTTTTTTTGGGGGGTTTTTAAAAAAAATTTTTTTTTTGGGTTTTAAAAAATTTTTTTGGGGCCCCCCTTTTTTTTTTGGGGGCCCCCCGGGTTTTTTTTTTTTGGGCCCCCCCTTTTTTTTCCCCCTTTTCCCCCCCCCCCTTTTCCCCAAAATTTCCCCCCCCCCCCAAAAAAAAAAAAAGGGTTTTAAAAAAAAAACCCCCCAAGGGGGGCCCCCCCCCCCCCGGGGGCCCCCCAACCCCCCCCTTTTTGGGGGGGGGGCCCCCCCCCCAAAAAATTTTTCCCCTTAAAAAAAAAAATTTGGTTGGGTTTTTTCCCTTTAAAAAATTTTTTTAAGGGGGGGGCCCCCCCCCCCCGGGGGCCCCCCCTTTTTCCTTTTTGGGGGGGGGAACCCAAAAAAACCCCCCCCCTTCCCCCCCCCCGGGGGGCCCCCCCCGGGGGGAAAAAAAAAGGGGGCCCCCCCCCCCAAAAAAGGGCCCCCCCCCGGGGGGGTTTTTTTTTTAAAAAAACCCCCCTTTTAAAAAACCCCCCCTTTTAAAACCCCCGGTTTTTTTCCCCCCCCCCCCTTTCCCCCTTAAAAAATTTCCCCCCCTTTTTTTTTTCCCCCCCCCCCCCCCGGGGCCCCCCCAAAAGGAAAAAAATTTTTTTAAAAACCAAAACCCCGGGGAAAAAAAACCCCCCCTTTTTCCCCCCCCCCCCTTTTTTTTAAAAAAAAAAAATTTTAAAAAAAAAACCCCCGGGGGCCCCCCCCCCCCTTTTTTTTTTGGGGGGGAAAAGGGGGGGGGGAAACCCCCCCCCCCCACCCCCCCGGGAAAAAAATTTTTTTTGGGGCCCTTTCCCCCCGGGGGGGGGCCCCCCCCTTCCCCCCCCCTTTTTTTTTTTTTCCCCCCGGGGGGCCCCCCCGGGGGGGGCCCCCCCCCTTTCCCAAAATTTCCCCTTTTTTTTGGGGTTTTTCCCCCCCTTTCCCCCCCCCCCCCCAAACCCCCCCCCCCCCAAAAAATTTCCCCCGGGCCCCCCCCCCCTTTCGGGGGTCCCCTTTTCCCCCCCCTTTTTTTTGGGGGCCCCCCTTTCCCGGGGAAAAAGGCCCCCCCGGGCCCCCAAAAAACTTCAAATTTTTTTAAAAAAAAAAACTTGGGTGTAATTAGCGGGCAAAATTAAAATTTCCCGGGTTCCCCTTTAAAGGGAGGAGAAAAAAAAAGAAAAACACGGGGCCCGGTCTCGGAGGACCCCCAAAAAAACGCAATTTTCGGTTTAAAAAAAAGGGGGGGGTTTTTTTTTTTAACCAAGGGAATTTTCATAAAAAAAAAACCGGTTTTCTTGTAAAAATTAACCCGTTTTTGTTATTTTAAATATTCACCCTTGCTTTTAAAAATTGCCGAAATAAAAAGTTCTGTGGAGAAAAGGCCTTCGTTTCTTTTACTAAAAATCCTGCAAGCTATTTTTCAACCTTAAACACATAAACACCGTGGTATTTCCCTAAAGGGGGGGCCCTGTGCCAAAGCGGGGGCTCGCCCCGTACATGAACAAAACCCAAAAACATTTCCCAAAGGGATAAACTTATACTAAAAATCGACAGTAACTCAAGACCTCTTCAACTTTCGTGTATGTTTTCATTGAGCAGGCGTCATCCCCGAGGAGCAAGAAAAGAACACAAAAAACACAAAGGTCACAAGAAAACCCAAAATAAATTTCCCCTGGCCCCCGGGTCCCCCGTCGCCCCTTCTTTTAAAAAATTGTTTTAAAATGGATGAGCAACATTTTAAAAAGGTTTGGGTAATGTTAGCCCCCACGTTTAAACCCCGGTTTTCCGGGAAAATATTTTTTTAATGGCAGTCCCATTATCAAAACCCGTGTGGGGGGTGCACGGTATAAAATTCCAACGTCAAACAAATTTAAATTCTAAAATTGGTGTTTAGCGCAATTATCCCGTCTCGGGGGAGCCGCACTCGGTTTAAAAGTAAGGGAAAGAATTGCATAACCCCGGTTTTTTCTGTGATCCCGGGTATTACTCCGGTCAAACCCGGTCCTGTGCCGAAAGCGTGGCTCGACACAAAAAACTTTTAAAATTAAAATAAAAACTTTGCAAATGAAAAACCCTTTTACTCAAATCGACAGTAAGTCAAGACCTTTTTCAACATGTGGATGCTTACAGAGCAGGCGTCATCCCGATGGAGAAAAGTAATGACACATAAAAAAACGAGGTCACTTTAAAAAACCCAATAAATTTCCCCTGGTCTGGGGGCCGCCGTCGTCCCCTTCTTAAAAAAATTTTTTTGAGGGGACTGAGCGACTTTATAGAAATGCTTGGTAATTTTTAGCTCCCCAAAAAACCCCTTTCATTATCAAAAACCGTGTGGGAGTGCCGGTATACAATTCCAACGTGGGAACAAAATTTCCCAATTTTTACAACTTGGTTATTACCAATTTTTTTTAATTAAGGGGGGTGGGGGGGAAAAAAAAATAGAACACACGTCTCGGAGAGCCGCCTTTTGGTTTTAAAAATAACAAAGAAATTTCATTAAAAACCGGTTTTCCCGTTATACCTTGTGTTATAAAAAATTACTTACCCTGGGATTTAAAAGTTAAACCGCAATCAATTTTTGTGGGAGAAAATCGTCGTTTAATTTTCTACAAAAACCTCAAGCTATATTCAACCTTAAAAAACATCAAAAACCTTTGGGATTCTCCCGGGCAAGCCGGTCCCCGTGCCCGGGGTGGGGCCCCCCACGTACATGAACGAAATCAAAAAAATTTCAAAAGATAAATTATACTCAAATCGCAGTAAATCCCCCCAAAACCCCCTTCAAAATGTGTATGCTTACATTTAGCAGGGGGTCATCACCGGGTGGAGCAAGTAAAGAAACACAATAACCAAAGAGGTCACATATAAAACCCAATGAATTTCCCTGGTCCCGGGGCCCCCCCCCCCCCCTTTTTTTGGGGGGGGGTTTTTGGGGGAAACCCCCCCCCCCCCCGGGTTTTCCCCCCTTTTCCCCCCCCCTTTTTCCCCCGGGGGGGGTTTTTTAAATTTTTTTTCCCCCCCCCCCCCGGGGGGGGGGGGGGGTTTTCCCCCTTTTTTTCCCCCCCCCCCCGGGGGGCCCCCCCCCCCCCCTTTTTTCCCCCTTGGGTTTTTCCCCCCCCCATTTAAAAAACCCCCCCTTTTTTTTCCCCCCCCCCCCCCCCAAAATTTTTTTTCCCCCCCCCAAACCCTGGCCCCCCCCGGGTTTCCCCCCCGGGGCCCCCCTTTCCCCCCCCTTTTAAAAAAATTTTTTCCTCCCGTTCCCCCGGGCCCTTTTTCCCGGGAAACCCAATTTCCCCCCCTTTTTAAGGGGTTAAAAAACCCCGGGGGGGCCCCAAAAAAAATTTCCCCCCCTTTCCCCCCCCCCCCCGGGGGCCGGAAGGGCCCCCCCTTTTTTTTGTTTCCCCGGCCCCCCCGGGGGTTTTTTTCCCCGGGGCCCCCCGGGGGGGGGGGGCATGGGCCCCCCCCTTTAAAAGAAACCTTTTTCCCCCCTTGGGGCCCCCTTTTTGGGGTTTCCCCCGGGGGAAAAAAAAAGGGGGCCCCCCTTTTTTTTCCCCCCCCCTTTTTCCCCCCGGGCCGGCCCCCCCCCCCCTTTTGGGGTGAAAACCCCCTTTAAGGTTTTTTTTCGGGCCCCCCCCCCCCCTTTTTTTGGGGGGGGGGCCCCCCCCGGGGCCCCCCCCTTCCCCCCGGGTTTTTTTCCCCCCCCCCCCCCCCGGGGCCCCCCCCGTCCCCCCCTTAAAATTTTTTTAAAAGGGGGAAATTTTAAAACCCTTTTTTTTTTTTCCCCCCCCTTTTTTTTTGGGGGCCCCCCTTTTTGGGGGGGCCCTTTTTTCCCCCCCCTTTTTTCCCCCCCCCCCCGTGGTTTCCTTTCCGGGCCCGCGGGCCCGTGGGCCCAAGCGGGCTCGCCCACGTCCCCCAAAGCCCCCCCCCCCTTTGCCCGTTTTCCCCCCTCGCCCCCCCCTCCGCCTCTTTAACCCCCTGGTTTCTTCCCCCCGGGGGCGTTATCCCCGGGGCAAGAAAAAACCCCCCCCTCCCCCAGGTCCCTATCCCCCCCCCTTTCCCGGGCCCCGGGGCCGCCGTCGCCCCCTTTTTAAAAATTGTTTTTAAGGGGTGGCCGCCCCCTTTAGAAAAGTTTGGGAATGTTTTTGCTCCCCGTTAAAAACCCCCTTTTTCCCGGGAAAAGTTTTTTAAAGGCCGGCATTTCTAAAACCCTGGGGGGAGTGACGGTTCCCTTTCCCCCCTTTGACCCGAAATTCCCTTCTCCCCCTTGGTTTTTTGCCCCCCTTTGCCCTTTTTGGGGTCCTGCCTCCCGGGGGAAAAATAAGGAATTGTCCCCCCCCGGTTTTTGGGATTTCCCTGGTTTACTCCCGGGCAAGCCCGGGCCCGGTTTCCAAGCCGGGGGGCTCGCACCTGACGGGTGTGAAAAAACTTTGCCAAAAAAAACTTTCCCCCAAACCCCCCGTGTCCCGCCGCCCCCCCCTCGTTGGTGTTTCCTTTGGGGAGGCGTCATCACCGATGGAGCAAGTAATGACACACAATAACACGAGGTCACATATAAACCAAATGAATTCCCTGGTCTCGGGTCCGCCGTCGTCCCCTTCATTAAAAAATTGTTTTGAATGGACTGAGCAGACATTTATAGAAATGCTTAGTAATGTTAGCTCACGATAAACCCAGTTCTTCCAGGAATAGTTTTATTAATGGCAGTGCATTATCTAAACCGTGTTTGAGTGCACGGTATACAATTCCAACGTCGAACAGAACTTCAATTCTAGAACTTGGTGTATTAGCGCAATTATCTAATAGGTGTTCAGGCCACGCCTAACTTACTACAGCTGGCAATCACCGTGCGCACTTAATGTGCAACAAATACATGAGGCGCATCATCGTGACGGTGTTTATAATTAGTTTGTGTGACAAATAAATGTATATAAATAGTACCGACAAGGGTCTCGAACACCCACTTTCTTCTTGTACTCGAAAGCTGTCGCTGGGCTTATACTAAAATAAATTCACATATGTAATTACAATCAAGAAGTTTTATTATATGGAAGGTGTCTTCAAGAAAGGAAGAAAAAAAAATAGAACACAGCGTCTCGGAGAGTCACGCACTCGGTTAAAAGTAACGAAAGAATTGCATAACACCGGTTTTCTGTGATACCGTGGTATTACTCCGGTCAAGCCGGACCTGTGACGAAGCGTGGCTCGCCTACGTACATGAACGAAATCAAAAATATATGCAAATGATAAACTTGTACTCAAATCGACAGTAAGTCAAGACCTCTTCAACATCGTGGATGCTTACATTGAGCAGGCGTCATCACCGATGGAGCAAGTAAATGACACACAATAACACGAGGTCACATATAAACCAAATGAATTCCCTGGTCCCGGGTCCGCCGTCGTCCCCTTCATTAAAAAATTGTTTTGAATGGACTGAGCAGACATTTATAGAAATGCTTAGTAATGTTAGCTCACGATAAACCCAGTTCTTCCAGGAATAGTTTTATTAATGGCAGTGCATTATCTAAACCGTGTGGGAGTGCACGGTATACAATTCCAACGTCGAACAGAACTTCAATTCTACAACTTGGTGTATTAGCGCAATTATCTAATAGGGAGGAGAAAAAAATAGAACACAGCGTCTCGGAGAGTCACGCACTCGGTTAAAAGTAACGAAAGAATTGCATAACACCGGTTTTCTGTGATACTGTGGTATTACTCCGGTCAAGCCGGACCTGTGCCGAAGCGTGGCTCGCCCACGTACATGAACGAAATCAAAAACATATGCAAATGATAAACTTATACTCAAATCGACAGTAAGTCAAGACCTCTTCAACATCGTGGATGCTTACATTGAGCAGGCTTCATCACCGATGGAGCAAGTAAATGACAAACAATAACACGAGGTCACATATAAACCAAATGAATTCCCTGGTCTCGGGTCCGCCGTCGTCCCCTTCATTAAAAAAATGTTTTGAATGGACTGAGCAGACATTTATAGAAATGCTTGGTAATGTTAGCTCACAATAAACCCAGTTCTTCCAGGAATAGTTTTATTAATGGCAGTGCATTATCTAAACCGTGTGGGAGTGCACGGTATACAATTCCAACGTCGAACAGAACTTCAATTCTACAACTTGGTGTATTAGCGCAATTATCTAATAGGGAGGAGAAAAAAATGGAACACAGCGTCTCGGAGAGTCACGCACTCGGTTAAAAGTAACGAAAGAATTGCATAACACCGGTTTTCTGTGATACCGTGGTATTACTCCGGTCAAGCCGGTCCTGTGCCGAAGCGTGGCTCGCCCACGTACATGAACAAAATAGAAAACATATGCAAATGATAAACTTATACTCAAATCGACAGTAAGTCAAGACCTCTTCAACATCGTGGATGCTTACATTGAGCAGGCGTCATCACCGATGGAGCAAGTAAATGACACCCAATAACACGAGGTCACATATAAACCAAATGAATTCCCTGGTCCCGGGTCCGCCGTCGTCCCCTTCATTAAAAAATTGTTTTGAATGGACTGAGCAGACATTTATAGAAATGCTTGGTAATGTTAGCTCACGATAAACCCAGTTCTTCCAGGAATAGTTTTATTAATGGCAGTGCATTATCTAAACCGTGTGGGAGTGCACGGTATACAATTCCAACGTCGAACAGAACTTCAATTCTACAACTTGGTGTATTAGCGCAATTATAGCGTCTCGGAGAGTCACGCACTCGGTTAAAAGTAACGAAAGAATTGCATAACACCGGTTTTCTGTGATACCGTGGTATTACTCCGGTCAAGCCGGTCCTGTGCCGAAGCGTGGCTCGCACACGTACATGAATGAAATGAAAAACATTTGCAAATGATAAACTTATACTCAAATCGACAGTAAGTCAAGACCTCTTCAACATCGTGGATGCTTACATTGAGCAGGCGTCATCACCGATGGAGCAAGTAATGACACATAATAACACGAGGTCACATATAAACCAAATGAATTCCCTGGTCTCGGGTCCGCCGTCGTCCCCTTCATTAAAAAATTGTTTTGAATGGACTGAGCAGACATTTATAGAAATGCTTGGTAATGTTAGCTCACAATAAACCCAGTTCATTATCTAAACCGTGTGGGAGTGCACGGTATACAATTCCAACGTCGAACAGAACTTCAATTCTACAACTTGGTGTATTAGCGCAATTATCTTATAAGGAGGAGAAAAAAATAGAACACAGCGTCTCGGAGAGTCACGCACTCGGTTAAAAGTAACGAAAGAATTGCATAACACCGGTTTTCTGTGATACCGTGTGTTATAAATATTACTACCCTTGCATTTAAAAGTTAGCCGCAATACAAGTTCTGTGGAGAGAAGTCGTCGTTTCATTTACTACAAATCCTGCAAGCTATATTCAACCTTAAACACATCAACACCGTGGTATTACTCCGGTCAAGCCGGTCCTGTGCCGAAGCGTGGCTCGCCCACGTACATGAACGAAATCAAAAACATTTGCAAATGATAAACTTATACTCAAATCGACAGTAACTCAAGACCTCTTCAACATCGTGTATGCTTACATTGAGCAGGCGTCATCACCGATGGAGCAAGTAAATGACACACAATAACACGAGGTCACATATAAACCAAATGAATTCCCTGGTCCCGGGTCCGCCGTCGTCCCCTTCATTAAAAAATTGTTTTGAATGGACTGAGCAGACATTTATAGAAATGCTTGGTAATGTTAGCTCACGATAAACCCAGTTCTTCCAGGAATAGTTTTATTAATGGCAGTGCATTATCTAAACCGTGTGGGAGTGCACGGTATACAATTCCAACGTCGAACAGAACTTCAATTCTACAACTTGGTGTATTAGCGCAATTATAGCGTCTCGGAGAGTCATGCACTCGGTTAAAAGTAACGAAAGAATTGCATAACACCGGTTTTCTGTGATACCGTGGTATTACTCCGGTCAAGCCGGTCCTGTGCCGAAGCGTGGCTCGCACATGTACATGAATGAAATGAAAAACATTTGCAAATGATAAACTTATACCCAAATCGACAGTAAGTCAAGACCTCTTCAACATCGTGGATGCTTACATTGAGCAGGCGTCATCACCGATGGAGCAAGTAATGACACACAATAACACGAGGTCACATATAAACCAAATGAATTCCCTGGTCTCGGGTCCGCCGTCGTCCCCTTCATTAAAAAATTGTTTTGAATGGACTGAGCAGACATTTATAGAAATGCTTAGTAATGTTAGCTCACGATAAACCCAGTTCTTCCAGGAATAGTTTTATTAATGGCAGTGCACTATCTAAACCGTGTGGGAATGCACGGTATACAATTCCAACGTCGAACAGAACTTCAATTCTACAACTTGGTGTATTAGCGCAATTATCTAATAGGGAGGAGAAAAAAATAGAACACAGCGTCTCGGAGAGTCACGCACTCGGTTAAAAGTAACGAAAGAATTGCATAACACCGGTTTAAATTCATAAAATCTATTTTAATGCGATGTATTTGTTTTCCGATTTTTATACGTTCTAAGAATCAAATGCTCGATCGGTTCTCGCTCCGAAAAACGACGTTCACCAGCGTCGGGTACTATCTACTGTGACTATTAAAGCGCAAAGGCGAGCGATCGTAACTACCGGGCCGCGGTAGCGGCCGCCCACCGCCAGATCCCCTCTATTGTTGGTGAATCATTTGGGTATCATTTTGGGAATTTTTGATGTTTTGAATTATCATTAAGTGGGACTTTTTGTTATTCGATCTACTGTAATTCGGTATTTTGAGCATAATAATTATTATAAACGTTAGGAATAATGAAATTTTCTAATTATAAAAATAGGATGAATGAGCAATCGGAGTTGTTATATTAGGAATTTTGAACGATTCGGAATTATGAAGAAAATCGGTACTTTGAAATTCGTATTTGTGACTGACTGTTCGAGACCAACAACAACATAGTGCGATTAAACTCATAAGTTAAAAATGTTAGTTACTTTTTCCTTCCCTAGACGGAGCTGTAACAAAACTCAGATCGCGCTATGGTTGTGTTACACGCGTTAGTATATAAGGCCTACAAACATTTTCTATGACAGATCAAGACTGGAGTTTAGTTCAACTACGGCAACTGCAAATTAAACCGTGGAGTCCTACGAACCCATAGTACAGTGCACCATAGTTTTATAGTTTTACCTATGGTCCTATGGTCCAAAGATACCACGCTTGGTATCAAACAGTCAGAATCTTGAAGAAGCCGCCTTTACCAAAAGGAAAAGACCTATTAAAACATGGATAACAATAGGTATTGTTAAATGCTTCCAAAAGAGGAACCGTTTGCCTCAACTAGTAAAAAAGAAATCCTGATGATGCAATTATAAGAGACACGTATGTCAAATACCGAAATATCTGTAACCAGACATCAAAATCCTTGAAAATTAACTTTTACAGGAATAAATTCAGCCAGAACTCTAAAAATAACAAGGGCACTTGGGATACAGTCAAGGAATTGTGTAAAATAAAAAGCAGACAATGCCGGGCCACTGCTTTGCTAAAACTGTTACCTTCTCAAGAAAATTCCCTAGACCACGTCAACTCTTTCTTCACATCAATTGGTAAAGAGCTGGCAATAGAAATACTAATAAAATAAAAATAAAAAACAAATGAGACTCAGCTGTTAAAAAATATTTCTACTACTGACAATGCTGATTCAATGTGGTTGTATCCAACTGACTATATTGAAATAGATAGAATTATTCTCAACCTCAAAACCAATAATAGTTCACCAGGAATAGATTGCATCACTAGCACTATTCTAAAAAATTCACACGCTGTTTTATGTACAATTATAGCTCACCTTTGCAACCTCAGTATTTCTACGGGGATTTTTCCGGCTCTTTTTAAGAAAGCTATAGTTGTTACAATATACAAGGGCGTAGGTGAGGATGCGGTGTCGAACTACCGGCCAATTACGTTATTATGTATAATCAGCAAAATTATGGAAAAGGTTATTAACATTCGCCTAACCAGCTTTTTGGAAAAAAAGCAACTGTTAGCAGATAACCAATATGGATTTCGCTAGGGAAGGAACACTGAAGACGCTGTCGCCAATCTATCAATGTCAATGGTCTGTGCAAACTCAAGATCGACAATACGGCTCTCATCTTTAGCGGTAAATCTTAGTCGCAGGTCCAGGAAACAACCGAAACCGGCTTAACAACAATTAAGAAATGGCTCGACGACAATCTCCTGACAATCAATGTTCCCAAAACGAAATATATTTGTTTTAAAATTTCCGAGGTTAATAAACCACCCATAGAAGTAAATATTAAAGCACATGCTTTTCATTGTACGAAAAATACAAATCTGAACACATCTTGCCATTGTCCTAAACTTCTCCAAACAAAAACCCATAAATATTTAGGAATTCTAATCGATGACAACCTTAGTTGGAGGCCGCACATTGCATCGGTCAGCAAAAGAGTTCGCAAACTTCTACACATTTTTAAAAGCCTTAGAGAAACTGCTGACGTTAATCTCATCACAAAGATTTATTTTGCCCTTGCCCAATCTCTTATTACATATTATATACCGGTATGGGGTGGAGCTGCTGCACCACACTAGAGTTGGAGAGAGCGCAAAGGGCCATTATTAAAGTTATGTTGAGCAAACCCAGGAGACACCCGACGGATCAATTGTATAATGACGCTAACCTACTGACGGTCAGACAATTATTTATTTTGCCTTCAGTCCTTCGCCATAAAACAATTGTTCCTTCCCAACTACACCAACACAAAAGAAGAATCCGTACTTATGTAAGCTAGCTTAAAAAAAACATTTCCTGATGATGTAGAACTATTTTGGGATGAAGTAAGTTTACTAAAGCGTGGCGATGAAACTCAAATGTTTCCTTTGTTGTCTAATTTCATCTTTAATATTTTATCACTTCCCCATTCATCCGCTAACGTTGAATGCATATTTTCACATATTAATCTTTTGAAAACAAAACAGCGAAATAGGCTGTCGACTGAATCAATCACTAATCTATTACATTCAAAACGACTCCTTAATACAGCTAATTGTTATGATTTTGAAATTAATTCGAAGATGACCGCGGCTATGGCCAAAGAATATTGGTATAATAAATAATTATACTTAAGTGTGATTGGTATAAAGTAGTCTGTAAGTTAATAAATAAACGAATTTGATTGAATATTGTATTTTTTTGTCAAATACCGATTTTGAGTACAATTATACCGATTTTAGCTGGCAATTCTACCAATCTCGCTCTATGACGTTCGAGACCACTGTGTCTGGCATTGGCTTAGGCGCGCACGGTATTACTATTTGTTTATTTTTGGATATTCTATTCAAAATGGATTTAAATAATTCTTCTCACGACAACCCCGGCTTACTTTTGGACCCTGTACCCTCTTCAAACGTTGACCCAGGCAATTCTTTGGCTAGTTTGGCCAGCCGCGAGGGGGCGTCGTCCGCGTGTGCCGGACCGGCCGCCTAAAGAGAGGAAAATTTTGAGACGGAGCCCGCAACAGGAGCGGGCCGGCGCTAGGAGGGGTCCGGATGTCTTAATAACAGCTGTTCCCGGATCCCTCCTATTACAGGCGCAGACTGGCACACCGTGTGGTTTTAGTCGGTCCGAGTCCGACACACCACCCCGCCGCAAACCCCGGTGGGGTGACGGTCCGAGGGGATTTCCACACGTTAAAAAAAAAAAAAAAGGCAATTCTTGGATCTTGAATCTTGGATGTTGAACCTGATTTGCATGACGACTTGTGCCTGAACATGGATTTTTTTTATTATGCCTAATAATAATGAATCCATACGTTGTATCAATTGTGCTTCTGATGTGACTCACGACATGTAATTCTTCAATGGATTGCACCGCAATTAGTAAGTACTTTATGTTTCAACTTAAATGGGTAGTGAATGCAAATGCACTAAATACTATTTCGAATGCATAATATATCTAATGAACTTTTTGATTTGTCAACAGATTGAAGGTCACAGTCAAATATGTCATTCATGTTGGACTGTGGCATTGAACAGTCCTAATGTCTCAATCCCAAATAATAATATAATATAATAATAATAATATATTTATAATAATATAATATGCCCCCCAAAATCCTACCTTGCGTCCGTATCGAACACCAGATCACGCGGGGGGCGGACACGCGTACTAATGAAACTTACGCGGCTAACGAGGTAAAGGTAACCCATTCATCATGGAGAATTTTAATATTGGAATACGTATAGGGTCGCTGCCCGGGGGTGATCGCCGGGGCACGTCTGGAGCTGGTGCTGGACGTGACAGCATACGGACCACCAGTGGCTCTTTGCTGAACAGGCGGGCGAGAGTCGGGGATCTCGAAAATGTCACAGCCGAACAACGGGGAGGGGAGGGCGCGGATGATGCTTTGCAGAGTAGGGTTTCGCCCGTAGACTCTGTCGGCTCATCTACAACGACCACAAATAATGCAATAAGCGACGATAGAAGAAGAAGTGGTCAACAGAAGAATTAAAAGAATTAATGTTTTGTTATTTCCAAGCACGATCAGAAGGACCAGGATACATAGGCCGACTCCAGGCACTTTATACAGAGAGGAACCCTAATAACGATAAAATTCATAAGTTTAACGGTAACACTTTGTCTAATCAAGCTCGCAGGGTAATAAAACAGAATGTCATATCACAAGAGTTACTAGACTTAATACAAAAACAAGCAGAAGGAAACATAGTTACTGAGAATCCTGAACATATTTCACATGCAACTCAAGAACGACATGAAACACCATCATATACACACAACACACTACAAGCCATACCACATACACAATACTCTTCAGAACAAACAGAAGCAATAGATCAGTTAACAAACAACATAGAAGTAAACGACGATCAGGACCCATTAGTATTACACTACCTTCAAATATTAGCTGAAACAAAAGAGACTCCACTTACAGAACGCTTACTTTTACCAAAAGCTAAAATAAATAAACAATTCATCCAAAATCTGAACACGCTTGACAAATTTTTACCTAACCTTTTAGTTACTAACACTAGTCTACGCGAAATAAATAACATAATCTATGCAGCCGCTAAGACTCTAATACTAAACAATAACCAAACACCATACACACCCACACACACTATAAAACCAAAATACGATCCACCGTGGAAAAAGAGAATAAGAAATAAAATAGAAAAATTTAGGAAAGAATTAGGTCAGTTAATAGAAATAGAAAGAGGGATCTCTACTCGAAGAATGAGGAATATTAAAGAAAAACTATATAATAAATATAATATACAAAATGAAAATGATCATCAAAATGCAGCAGAAATACTTAAGCAAAAAATAAAAGCACTAGCAGGTAGAATCAAACGATATGATGATATTAACAGTAGAAAAGAACAGAACAGTTTATTTAGGGAAAACGAACATAGATTTTACAAAACTTTAGGCAACAGGAATACTAGTAAAGATATTAAAATACCAAGTAGAGAAGGAGTTGAAGAATTCTGGACTTCAATATTATCAAAGCCTTCACAATACAATACTGAAGCTAAGTGGATCAAGGAGGTAGAAAGAATGACAAGTGAGGTAAGTACAATAGATATAGAAGAGATTGCAGAAGATGAAGTTAAATCAGCCATCAGAAAACTACAAAACTGGAAAGCACCAGGCATGGATAAAATACAAAATTACTACTTGAAATATTTTACCAGTATCCACCCATATCTGAGTTCATTATTTACAAATATAGTTGCAGGGACAGAGGCATTAGAAGATTGGTTTACTACAGGCAAGGTTATATTAATCCCTAAAAATGAAAATACAGAGGAACCGAAAAACTGGAGACCGATCGCATGCTTACCAAGTATTTACAAATTATTAACGTCCGTATTAGCCAACATACTGTATAGTCACTGTGATCAAAACAACATAATGGCAGTAGAACAACGGGGATGTCGCCGCGGTACCAGGGGATGTAAGGATCACCTTATGGTTAACAAAGCGATATTAGAGGATGCACACCAAACCCAAAAGAACCTAAGCATGGCGTGGATAGACTATCAAAAAGCCTTCGACAGCGTATCGCATGAATGGCTTCTAAAAATACTTGATGTCTATAAATGTCCATCTATCATAAAAAGGTTCCTTAAGCTAGTTATGCCTTCGTGGAGGGTGATCATGACAGCCCGTGGCTCCCAAGATTCAATAACTACTGAACCGATCACCATCAAACGCGGCATTTTCCAAGGCGACTCACTATCACCGTTATTGTTTTGCTTAGCTATTAACCCTTTGGCATTTATACTGAATAAATATGAAATGAAAGGATATAAACTTAAAGATAGTTTCTGGATAAATCATTTAATATACATGGATGACCTTAAGATTTATGCAAATAATGGAAGTAACCTGAAAATATTATTGGATAGCGTAGAGATATTTACAAAAGACATAGGGATGAGCTTCGGGTTGGATAAATGTAATGTAATACATATTAGATCAGGCCATAGGAGTAGTGTAAGAGGAGAAGGCCATATTCTATTAAGTGGAGAAAAGTTTCAAGAACTTGCAATAGGAGATAGATACAAATATTTAGGAATACATGAATCAGGCAAGATAGAACATAGTATAATTAGGGATCAAATAACGAAAGAATATTTTAAAAGGATTAAAAAGCTGCTAAATACACATCTCAATTCACGTTCAATAGTAAAAGGTATAAATACATATGCTATTCCGGTGCTACTATATTCGTTTGGTGTTATCAATTACAAAATTAGTGATCTTAAGAAAGTAGATGTCAAAACAAGAAAACTATTGGCAATAAACAAGGCACATCAACAAAAGGCAGAAGTAAAGCGACTATACTTACCGTTGACAGAAGGAGGGAGGGGTCTTATAAACGTAGAGTATATGTATAAAACACAGGTAGTTAAATATAAGCAATACTTAAAAACAGAAAAAGATCATCTTATTCAAGCAATAGTACAACATGACTCACATAGAGATAAATACTCAATCATTAAGGAAGCACAAGAAATAGAAGAAGAACTACATTTAACAGTGGGTAACACACACACAGATGATGAAATTAAGAAAGCGATTATTAAAACACACAATGCAGTGTGGAGAAGTAAGCAGTTACACGGACAATTTCCGCATAAAGTACTTGATCAAGCCAACATAGATGCAGAGCTTTCGTTTAAATGGATTAAGAAACAACAGATATCGCCCAAATTAGAATCATCATTATTTGCCATACAAGACCAAGCCATTATGACCCGACAGCATCAGCGCGATATACTGAAAGAATCAGTAGACGGAAAATGTCGCATATGTGCCTGCAAGGATGAGACCACTCAGCATATCATATCAGGATGCGAAAAACTGGCGGGGACCTATTATGTTAAACGACATAATAACCTTGTCCAATACGTCTACTGGTGTCTGGCCAAAAAACACAAAATAGAAATATCTGACCTTTGGTGGAAAGAAACACTCATACAACCACAAGTCAAAGAAAATGAATCCTGTAAAATCCTTTGGGAAATGCCCGTACAAACAGATATCACCGTAACGCACAATAGACCTGACCTTATATATATCGACAAAACTAGCAATAAAACATATTTAATAGACATTACCGTACCATCCGATTACAATATAGGCGCTAAGGAGATTGAGAAATTGAGCAAATACCACCTGTTGAAAACTGAAGTCACCCGCTTGTGGAATACACAAACGACTGTCATTCCGATAGTTATAGGCGCAACTGGAATAGTCGCTAAAAGCATAAAGAAATACATAGATAAATTAGGAGCCAACATCGACATAACCATCCTTCAAAAACAAGCAGCCATACACACAGTGACCATACTCAGTAAAGTTTTGGGAGATACGGTATTCATACACAACACACAGGACCAACATACACAAAACACCCAGGAATTGCAAAATATGCATCAGTCACAGGACCCACAACCACAGGGCTCGCAACAATCGCAAGACATACCGCAATCCTCAGACAGTCTAGACCCACTCAACATAGCACATACACTGGACACACAACATACATTAAGCATACGACGGGTAAGAGGGAGAGGACGAAGACGAGGAAGGAGGAGGGCCGCAAATAACACGCACCACACGACAGACACACACTAGTTAGGTTCCTCTCATACAATGAAACTACACATTAAAAATTAAATTACAGTAAATAATTCTCATTTTTCATATCCAACTTTATCAATTTGAAGTTATTGGGGACATAGATATCTTTTTTCCCGTGTGTTACGGGACGGGGTATTTATAAAACCGACAAAAGTCGAGATGTTGAGCTCAACACTCACAATATAATATATAATATATTTTACTACATTCACACAACGCCATCTGGTCCCAAACTAAGCAGAGCTTGTACTATGGGTACTAGACAACTGAAATAAATACATATATACTTTTTTTTGTAAATACATACATATTATACATAGAAACCACCAGACCAAATCAAACACTAAATGTTCATGCACACAAATGTTTGACTTCAGCGGGAATCGAACCCGCGACCTTTGGAATAGCAGTCCGTTACACAAACCACTACGCCATCCGGTCGTCATAATATAATAATAGGACATAGAGGGAGAGACGCGTAAGAAATGTTATTGTACATTGGACTGATCCACTCGAAGTAAGTTTTCTTATTTCTCATAACAGATAATTATTAATATTATTTAAAGGGAATTAACGCGATCTCTTATTTAGGGTATTACATACCTCTGGTTTGCCTGACGTTTCGACCAGGTTGCACCGGCCGTGGTCACAGGCTGACTCGTCAGGCAAACCAGAGGTATGTAATACCCTAAATAAGAGATCGCGTTAATTCCCGTTAAATAATATTAATTATCATGGAACGCGAAAGTTTAAAAACAGATAATTATGTTTAAAATGGTAGTTTAGTAATAAATGAAGTGTAAGTGTAACATAATTATACTACTTCTTGCAATACAGTAGCCTGCAGTAGTTCTCTTTAAAAGTAAAGGTCTGTGAACCTATGAACTCCCCATAATACTGTGAGATATGCAAATAGCTAGTGTGTATGTAGTTCAATTAAAATGAGTACCTATACAAAAATAAGACAAGTTGACATGCAGTAAGGATTATATTGCATTCTATAAGTTAAGAAAAAAATCCAATACCATTTTATTTTCGTTTTAGTTGAGAGCATCTGACAGAATTTGTCATCCTTGTTGGCAAAGAGCTAATAGGCAAGTTACTCGAAATGTGGAGAGAGTTAGTGAAGGTGAAGGTGAAATACAGAATCCAGAAGGAACCATCCATTTACCGGATTTGAGAAGTGCGGCTGATACCCAATCACAATGGTTTTTCCCTGGCTGTAACTCTGAAGAAAGATTGAGGATTCCCAAGTGGCTGAGAGTACATATATTTACAGAGTATAATTATTATATACCACAGCAATGTCGAATTTGCCAATTCCATTTACGAAATGACAATTTGCATATAATTGAAGATGATAGTCAGTCCCTTCATTATTTTACCGCTGTCACATACAAGACTTTGCTTCCTTTGTCAAAGAAAGGAAATAACATTTAGATTTTAGTAAAATGGAGCAAATGACTGATGACATAATTTATTAATGGACTGCAGTAACTAAGGACCAGTTTATGCTAATAATAGCAGATGTACCTAATGTAAACAGGGTGCCAAATAGCACTTTAGCTCTTGCAGCATGTCTCATTTAAATAAGAACTGGTGACTCTAACGAGCGACTCTATGTTGTTAAGTGTACCCCGGACCACTTTGGGCACCTACATAAATATAGTGCGTGAAGTACTACTCTGTGACTTTGTGCCTAGGAATCTAGGAATCACTCACATAACTCGTGACCAAATATCAGAGAGAAATCTGATTATACCCAATGGGCTCTTTGGAGGTGAAGAAAGGATAGCCATAAATATAATGGACGGTACCTATTTATACATACAGAAGAGTTCCAACTATAAGTACCAGAAAGATACTTATTCTTTGCACAAGTATAGAAACCTGATGAAGCCGTTTTTTATGGTATGTTCAGATGGTTATATTATAGACGTATTAAGTCCATATCCAGCAACAACATTGGATGCAAATTTATTGTCTAATAAATTTAAAAATAATACCACTGCTTTAAGAAGGTATTTTCAACCTGGCGATGTTTTTATTCTGGATAGGGGTTTCAGAGATTGTGGTTCCTTATTAGTAGACTGTCAATACAGTGTACATGTGTCTCTGTGTCTGCAACAAGGTCAAACACAGTTATCGACAGCAGCAGCAAATAAATGACGAACAGTGACTATTTGCAGATGGGTGGTTGAAGCAGTGAATGGGATTTTCTAAATGTCATATAAATTATTTCGAAGTGAATTTTTTAAAAACTTTTTTTTTACGTGTGGAAATCCCCTCGGACCGTCACCCCGCCGGGGCTCTCGTTCGGCGGGGCGGTGTGTCGAACTCGAACCGACTAAAACCACACGGTGTGCCCTCTTTGCGCTTCCAGTTTAGGAGGGGTCCAGGTAGTTATCGCCTTCTGGACCCCTCCCAGCGCCGGCCCGCTCCTGATGCGGGCTCCGTCTCAGTGGACCCTCTCTTTAGGCGACGTCCGGCACACGCGGACGCCGCCCCCTCGCGGCTGGCCAACTAATGCGGTCGGAGGGGAGAACCCATCCCGTCCACCCGCGGCCACACTCAGGGCGGCATGAGGCGCAGGTAAGCGCGCCTCCGCCGCCCGGTTCGCCGGCGGCGGATCAGGTCCGAGTGGAGGTCGTCCTCCCGGGCCTTCTCCGCCGCCTCCTTCTGCGAGATTACCTCCTCGCAGAAGGTTGCGACCGCGGTAAAACAACTGTCGCTACCGGCCATGGAGCGAATTACGGCCGGTAGCGAGAGATCTGCTCCGATGACTGCAGTGAGGGCCCGGCGCTGCATCGCCCATGCGGGGCAAACCGCCAGCGTGTGCTGGGCCGAATCCTCACTGCAGTCGCAGTGGTGGCAGGCGGGACTCGATTCCCTCCTAGCGACCGAGTACAGGTACTTTCCGAAGCAACCGTGCCCGGAAAGCACCTGCGTCAGCCGGAAGGAAAGGGTCCCGTGCTGCCGCCCTGCCCACTCGGCGATGACCGGCCGGAGAGCCTCCACGGCGGCGAAGCCAGCGCGTGGAGTCTCCAGCCGGAACGACCATCTGACCATGGTGGCTCGGCGAGCGGCTTCGCGCCACTCGCGCACGTCTTCGGGCGGAGGGCGAAATCCGTTCTTCGCCCGGAAGTCAGCCACTCGCCGATAAACTTCGGCGAGCACTTCCGCCTCCAAATCCCACGGGGGTGTTCCGGCCAAGGCGCAAGCCGCCTCGGTGGACACCGTGCGGTATCCGCGTATGGCTCTGACCGCCAATATCCTCTGGGGGCGCCAGAGGCGCGCCCTATTCGGGGTGGTCAGAGCCGCCACCCACACCAGTGCACCATAAACCGCCATGGACCGGACAACCCCCGCGTACAGCTGCCTCGTGGGAACACTGGCCCCGCCCAAATTGGGCAAAAGTCGCCCTAGGGCGGAGGCAGTGTCCACCAGCTTCGGACCAAGCTGTAGAAAGTGAGATACCTCATCTGGGCCCGGACCGGTACGAGGACCGAGCCGACCTCGATTGAGGCGCCGGCGGGTGGACCACGACGGGGCCCATGAAATAATAGGGCCTCCGTCTTATCCAGGGCCACCCGCAAACCCAACGCCTCAATGCGCCCGACCACCAGGGAAACTCCCGTGGCGGCCAGGCGCGCCGCCTCCTGGAAGTTAGCCCCCCGGGCCTGTTGTTTATAGACAGGCGGGTTGTTTGTAGACAACATCCAAGAGTTGGTCAACAATGTCTATCCCGACATTGACAACATAAGTTGTGAGACTATATTTTGGTTTAAAGAAAGAGGGATTCTGTCACCAACTAACAAACAAATAGATGAGGTAACTTGATTCTGACAAAGATTGATGCGCCAATGCAAATATACTACTCGGTCGATACAGTTCTCGATTTGGAAGAAGCTGTTCATTTTCCTACAGAAGGTTGTCCAGTTATATTATTAAGAATCCAACTAAACTTTGCAATGGCGTTTGCTGGTAAAATCACTAAAAACTTTCATAATAGAGGGCACAATACTCACCGGATGTGGTACCTGAGAAGATGTATTGATTCCCTGAATTCTTCTGATACTATTGGATTTACCCATGGGCGTGCGACTTAAAAGAAAAAATTTATTTAATAGTTTAGTTTATTGTAGCGCCATCTAGAGGCTAGTACAGCAAAGAAAATCAGATGTAAGAAAATCGCAATAAATTGAAAACATACTATCAAAATAAAAACTAGAAACGTATTTATGGATTATGTATTATTAATTAATTTAAATTTACAAAATAATACATAAACTTATTGACCCATAATTTTAATTATTTACAGGCAACATTGGAATTACTAACGTCATCATTTGGTTCGACAAGATTTGAAAGTTTTTCATAAAGTTTTCGTTGTAGAGTGAGTGTAATTTGTTATTTTGTTTAAACTTTTGAGACCCTGCTTGTATTACGGACCTTCCAATATCTTCTACCACACGATAACAACAGCTTACAACCCGGATTGATATCTTGCATTAACGATTTACAACGGCTATTGAATTTGGACCCTGATAATAAAACTTACGATTAACCACGGCTATTGAAAACGGTTTTATTTTTGACGTGACAACGTGTTGTAATTCGATGGAGCCGGCTGCACGCACGAAAAAACATGACTCATGCGGCGTTACCTCGCTCTGAGGCGTTCCATTTAAGGCGTGAAGTGCAAGCGAGAGCGCGGAACGAGTGACAAAGAGGCACAATCGGCCTCCGCGTTCGGCGTTCGACATCTGTCTCTCTCCTACTTGAGTGAGCGATGCGTCCGCGTGGACAGCTGCTACTCGTATACAATAATACATTTTTGAAAAATGCAACCATTCCATCAGTATTTTCTTATGACGTTGTCATGTTCAACTATCGTCAGTAAACCGACTTTACAGACACCCGATTTTCTCCTGTGAATAGATTTGTGTTGTAAAGATGCCGCGAAGATCGCAATGTGTTTTCGGCTGTCAACAATTCGGTATGTATTACAGATGGGCAGGCAGAACAATAGCAACTGCGATCACAGTTTACATAATTAGCATGGTGATATTTCGCAGCGATAGCATTCGCTGTCTCACCACTAGTATGTGAGTATGTATCTATTTTGTTAATAACATCGCGGTCGCCATTGTATTAGTGTGTTAAATTTTATCTAATAAGTACATTTAAAATACAACGTTTACAGCCTTGACTGATTATTTAACATACCTTTTAAAAATTAAGAATTAAATTAACTAAAAAACTAGTAAATTTTAACACAAACTTTGAATTGTAGGTAATATTTCGAAATTTCAAAATTCAAATTTCAAAAAACAGTAATTTAATTCTTGTACTATATCTAATTTCAGATGTTTTACATCGGTTCCAGAGACATCTTTAGAACGGTTTCTGCAATGGAAAGACATAGTGGGACCAAAGTGGCAGGACAAGACCAATGATGATATATATACAAATTATCGTATATGTAATCATCATTTTGAAGGACTCTACTGTTACCCACATAGTAAACGTCTAGCTAAGACTGCTTATCCTACTCTTAAATTGGGTAAGTCTTTCTACCTAAAACATTATACCATACTCTACCTTATTCCGCCATGAAAGCAATTACACCACTTTTACACAACAGTACAGGTTGTTTACTTATCTCAGTAACATACGTCTGCCCCTGCCACATCGATAACATATTTTATATGTAAAAATACATAATAAATTTTAACAGTTATTTTGGTGGACACCGACTTCAAGCTGATTTTAGGAAGCTAGCACACATTATATTACTACTTAATTTAATTTATTAGAAAATTTAGTCTATATAAAAATTGACACAATCATTACAACAAGTTCATTTTACGCCTTTTAGTTTTCTTTCTGGAAATTTTCATTGATACTTTTATGAATATTATGTTATTTTATCACTTAACTTATTTTTTTTTAATTCTATTTACCTACTAATTAATAACTTCATCACATATTCTTTAATGTGACATAGGTTCAGCGCATAAGCAATGTTCGCTGATCACTTGTATATTTGTTTCACATAATAATGTTAATATTACAGGTTCATCTGCTTCTTCTAGTCAAGACGTATCCATAGAAATTCAACTGTTACCGCAACCCCTACCTGAATCTATGGATATTCACTCAGTGCCACAAACTTTACCCGGATGTTCAGCCCATGTTTCTAATCTTGACCTGATGAACAAAACTGGTAAGATATTGACACCGGTTTATACTTTAGTGTATTTGCCCAGTGTCTCTGCCTGCGTGTACGTGGATAATCGCGATAAAAAGTAGACAATATCTTTTTTCAAGAATAAAATTATCTCCATACCAAACATTGGAAATCCGTGCAACGGCTTAGCTGCGAAAGCGTAACAGACAGACATACATAGCTACTTCCAGATTAATATAATATTGAGTATGGTTTTTTTAAATTAAAAAGATCTGAAACTTATTATTTTAAAATTTATTGTTTTAAATTTAATTCGACATAAAAAAGCCAATTTAATTACACCGTTCTAATTTTGTCACTAGTTGTAGCCATGCGGGTTGAGCTATGTATGGAATAGTGTTCCGTACAATAGGTTCAATGTTTTAATATCAATTTCATAATTGAATTTGCATATGAGAGCATAGTGAGCGAAAAAGAAATTAGTAAGTAAAATATTAATTATTGTAATGTTTATGCTGTTTTTTAGGTAATGCCAGGAAAGTAAAGCAGACCAAAGGAATAAAAATTATGATGAAGAAAATTATTAATTTAAAAAACAAACTGAAGGAGCAAAGAAATCAAATCAAGGCAGCACAAAAATTGTCCAGAACAAAGTTATTTAATAAGATTCTGAAATCTTTGCCTGTTCCCACTCTATTATTTTTGAATATGCAGTTGACACAGCATAAAAAGAAAAACCGTGGAAGACGGTTTAACCCTTCAGGATAAATTGTTGGCACTTTCAATGTATAAAAAGAGTCCAAAAGGATATTATTTCCTCAGAAAACTTTTTGCCTTGCCGTCAAAAAGAACTTTGCAAGATGTCCTTAAAAAATATCTTTAAAACCAGGTCTTAATTCCGTAATTTCTGATCAAATGAAAGATGCTACTGAGAAGCTCACGACAGAACAACGTTTGTGTGTGTTGATGTTTGATGAAATGGCTATTTCACCATCAATGCACTTTGATGTTCCGTCAGACCAAATAATTGGTTTTGAAGATATGGGATCAGTGCATACAGAAAATATTGCTGACCATGTGTTAGTGCTTATGGTCAAAGGCATAAAAAAAAATTATGAACAGCCCTTATTTTATGGCTTTTGTAGAAGTGCCACAAAGACAGTGATTTTAAAAAATATTTTAAAAAGTGTCATTGACAAATTGTTCCAAACGGGATTGATAGTTGTGGCGACAGTATGTGACCAATCTACTATAAACACAAAAGTAGTGCACGACCTCATTGCTGAAACGAGAGGAGAATATTTAAGAGAAAATAAAGAATTCAAATACAACGCATTTAAAATAAATGGTCACAAAATATTCCCATTGTTTGATGCCCCACATTTATTAAAGTGTATCAGGAATAATTAAAAAAAAAAAGAATTGAGATTCACTCAGGACGGCAAAGTTAAAACTGCAAAGTGGGAACATTTAAAAATGTAATTGGATCTAGATGATGGTGAAGATGAATTGCGGATGTGCAATAAACTTACTGAAGCTCATGTGATGCCAGACAAGATTCCAAAATGAAAGTCAAACATGCTGCACAAGTATTTAGTCAACGAGTCTCTGGTGCCCTAAGATTTTGTACAAGTAAGTATTTAGAAACATTTTTTGTGTACCAATAATGAACTGTGATAGTTAGATATTAATAACGTTTGCGGCAGCGGAAAAATCGAAAAAAAAAAACGAAATGACTAAAATTAATTTACTAACTAAAAGTTAAATTATAACTTAACCCTAATGAACAATCATTTCACTTCTTCTTACAAAATTGTTTAACTTGAAATTCTGTAAATGAACGTCGTAGATGCATCAGTGATTAACTATAGTAGTGAAATCAAAGTGCAAATGCGGTCGTCAGCGGTCCTCTTAGAGTAGCGCTTTGTAATTCAGTTGAAAATTTCACAGATGCTGTATATTCTATTGCCGCTATTACAAGTATTAAAAAAAAAATGCCATTTAATTATTTTTAGATAAACTTCGTACGCGAGCCCGACTCGCACTTCCCCCGTTTTTTAGACCTATAATTAAATTACCTGTACCACTTGGAAGCTTGTAGCGTTTTCAACACAATTTTAATGTTTACAGGAATGATACTAAAAATTAATTTAGGTTTTCACACAAAATTTTATTTACAGTAAGATTCCCCTAAATATTAATATACTAGAATTGAATTATTTAGTAAACTATTAAAAATACTAAGCGAAATTTCTAATTGTTTCAAAAAATAAATCTTGAGGACAACATTCAATGATACTTTACATATTATATGTAATTTTAATTTTGACTATAACTTGCATTGTTTGTTTTGTTATTATTATATTCTGATGTATTAATCTAATTTATATTGATTCAAGTAATAGTTTCAAAAAATTCAAAAGTCAGGAATTTAAAATCTTATTCTAAGATCTCTCGAACTGTGAATTTCAGCAGGATCAAGTGAAAACAAGGAATTTTATAAGCTGTTTATAGAAGTAATTTACTTTTAGTAACTTAATCAAATAAATATTCATAAATATATTTATGTTTTATTATTGACTGTGAATCCCAATGAATTAAAAAGAAAACAAAAATATTTTGTTGTAGTATATGGATTCAGTACACATTTCAGTTGGTTTCATGTTGGTGTTAACAAATGGAAATTCAACCTGCCTCGGTACTCAAATAGCAGATAATTATAGTGAATCTGCCGCTTGGAACTCGGTGATCTCGGTATGCTTACCGAGATCACCGAGTTCCATTCAATAAACAAAAATATAAAGTAGATAAGAATTCAAATTTTGGCGGCACGCTGAGCAGCGCCATCTGATTGTTAGTACGAATAAACATTAACAAAAAAAGCGAAGTTGCTCATCTATCTCTAGTATATACATTATAATCTATGGATTTACCACTCCAATTTAACATGTTAACTGTCCAAGTTGATTTGGTTAAGTACCAATCTACCTCCACTCAAGTTTTTAGTTGAAATAGACAATGACTACGAAAATAGCAGTATGAGATAACGTAATTGTCTCCAAGTTATTAGAAAATGCATTATTTACTGAATTTCAGCATGCCCTATATATAATGCACGGACACCTCGGCTTAATTTTTATGCATTGTATGTAGTGCACAGACTCTGCATCTACATTTAAGTGCACTAGTTAAATTGCACTTAGGTTTTTTTTTCTTTTACTTGCGTGGGGAAGAGAGAAATGTGTCTGACAGCTGTCATAAAGTTTTACTGACCTTTGTTTAAAGTTTTATAAACCTATCCAAACTGCTTTACGCATAATTCCACCCTTTGGCCAAAGTCCCATACAAAGCTGTCGGTGTTCATTAAGTAACTAATAATAAAAAAAAGAAAGTACTTAAATTTATATGTGCAATGTGCGTTCCAAATTTATTTCTAATTTTTATAATTTCTTCGAATACTAAATTACTGATTAAGTATAAGAAATAATTTTGTTATTACATTTACATTTTTAAGTAAATAAAACTCAAAATTCATTAAGTATTTATCAATTTTATTTTAAATAGATGTAATAATTATTCACAGACTGACTTTATACTTCCCACCAAATGGTGACAAATAAATATAACCATTTTAATAGCTATTTGTATTTAACTGTTAAAATTCCTTAAAAATCTAATATACGTAACCGAAATTAACGGATAATCCAAAATTATTTCATATCCGTATCCATATCCCTATCCGAAATTTTATATCCATAACATCCCTGATTCCTGCAACATATACTTTTTTTGGAATAGTAAAAACTTTATATGTAATAATATTTTCATAAAAAAGTGTGGTTATTGTGTGCATTTTTGTTTTTGTATCTTTTGTTTTTTTGTAAAAATGTCACAATGTAAATATATGTGTGATGAAGATTTACTTAGTATATTAGAAAATAGTGATTGAGAAGACAATATTGATGAAGACGATTCAGTGGACATTCCACTCCTACCTTACGAATATGTTTACAATCAGACAGTTTTTTGAAGAAACTGATCCAGGTAACATGTCAATTGATTCAAGCAATATTTCCCAAACAAATAGTGGGTCACTAGTGTAATATATTTTGTTACATTATTTTGTGACTGATTGAAAACAACTACAAATACTAATTAATTATATTAGTAGTAGAACAATTGTTAACTTTGAAGAAGCAGGATATTATTAGAGCTATGAATGTTTGTTTGTATCTAGATAAATATAACAAATGTGATATAATGTTTTTTTTCAATTAGTTATTACAATACCAACACAGATAACAGATTCTATTATTGAATGATTAATTGAAATTAACACGAAATACCAATTTAATTCTGTAGCAGTGGAAATATTCTCACTGTTAAAGAACCAGGGATATAATAACGACATCTACGGTATGGTAAGACATCTGGCATATTAGACAGCAAAGTAATCAACGAACAAAGAAGGTGCTGAACAAGATTTTCATTAGGAGTAGCAAGAGGAGTTGTTTCAGCAGGGGTTTAAGGCAACAACCATTAAGACGGGGAGAAGTTAGGGATTGAATTGTGCGCCCCTATCAGGGGGTTTATCCGGTCTTAACATTCACTAACCTTATTAACGATTTTTCTCCCAACAAAACCACACAGAACTATTTCAAAAGCACAATATGAGATTGTTTCTAAAACTAAAGAAAATAACCTATAAATTCACTTTTCTCACTTCAGCCCACTTCAGAAAACCAATGAACAGTACTTAATACCAGTGTGACCGTTATGAAATATTACAAATCTACTAAATTCGGCAACTTTTTCTACAAAAATCTACTGAAATCTACTGAAGTAAAAAAAATGTACCGAAATTCTACCAACCTACATTTTGATGCATTTGAAAATTGTGGTTGAAATAAAACATGATTTATTATTTTAATTAGATTGAGAATATTTATTTTTATTACAATTTTTGCTTAATCTAATCATATTAGAATCAGGTACAAAGTTTGTACAATTTTCTCCACTATCAATTATCCCTTGTTTTGTGTGCAAAAGCGATGATATGTGTGTATTTAAAAACCGATTACGATGTTTAGTCTTAATTAAATTAACTTGCGAAAACATACGCTCACAAGAAGCGTTCGATACGGGCAAACACATCATCGCTTTTGCGAATTTGAAGGTATTATCATATTTCAATTTATTATTACTATATTCAATTTATTATACTTATCAATATCCTGTGACACTAGACGACGAGAGTTAATTTTGTACGTTATTGTCATATTTTAACTGACGATACTCTTCGTCAATTAATTGTTGTGTAATTTCGTCACACACTAATTTAGAGACGAGACTAATACGAGACTAGAAAACTGCTCATACGCTGCCATTTGGAGGTCTAAAAATATTAACTCCCTAAACAAATGATGTTCTACTGGCAGTCTCTTTTTCAATTGCATGCATAGCTCAATTAGAAATAACCGCGACCTTCTCAAAAACTCCTGAATTCTTTGTGTATGATCCGTACCCATATTTAAATTTAATTTTGCTACTTTTACACCCCAATACATTTGATTAATATCAAGCAAATTTATTTCACTGCTAGGATCAATATTTTCTAAAGAAGTCGCTGTTATGTATCCATTTTTCATATAACAACTCAGTAAGGCCTTATACATATAGCTCATATCCCTATATAATCGATGGACGGCACTATATGGGGATTGGAAAATTGTGTTCAAGGGGAATGCCCATATCACTGTCACTGTGACACAAGTTCGTGACAGTGATAATTTTTGTTTATATTTATGATGATTTTATAACCTAATGTGACGTCTCACATTTGCCGGATAAATGAACATGAAATATTAGTTGTTTTATTTATATATTAATTATTATTTATCAGTCGTTCAATTTTCCGTTAGGGATTTTTTGTAGTGGTAACATCATTTCACAAATAAATACATTAAATCGATTTTTTTAAATAAAATAACCAGTTGTTTAAACATGAATCAATCGTAATTATTTAATAATAGCATGATAATACTTTAATAATAATTTAAGAAATATAATTTATGAAAATAAACTTTTGTTGTCATTGACTCGAAACTACAAATTAAATATTAGCTTTTAAACTAGGTGTATGAAACCGTAATATCATAAACTGAGGAAGCAATTGGCATTATGTTTATTGGGAATCGATACTTGTCTTTTTTTTTTTTTTTTGCTTTTTTGATAGTCCAGACTATAAACGGTTATATCCGGAAAATTCGAATTCAACTGAGTTTAAAGTGTTCGTTGAATCAACTTCAAACGAGAGACTGGGTAACAAAAGTCCGATATATCTGAACCATATTTTTTCAAGTGGAATCAAAGGTGTAGTGGCAATTCGGCGAATAAATGCGAATAAGATTGTGGTGATATTTTTTATTTTATTTTTTGATTGTGATAAACAATTCAATACGGCCAATAACTTTATTAACAATAAGACATTCTTAGAGAAAAATTCCATGCGAGCATTCATTCCAGCTGCTCATATTGAAAAAACCGGTATCATACGATTTGTTCCAACGAATATATCAAACAAGGACTTGTACTCAAAACTATCGTCGATCTACGAAATAATTTCAATCAGACGGTTTTTAAAAAAAGTAGGACAGGAACGTGTACCTTTACAAACTGTAAGCATTACATTTCTATCAAATACACTTCCTGATAATGTTCAATATGACCTGTTCTCTTACAGAGTTTTTGATTATATTCCTCCTCTGCAGCAGTGTTATAGATGTTTTAAATTCAATCACTCAGCCAAGATCTGCAGTGGCAAACAGCGCTGCAGCTGTTGTGCTGGTGATCATCATTATAAAGAGTGTGAGAAGCCAAATGAGCTCTGCTGTGTTAACTGCAGTGGGCCTCATATGGCCATCTCAAGGGCCTGTCCCATAAAAATGAAAAAAATTATAGAGAAGAAAAGCAAAATCACTTACTCCTCTGTTGTAAATACTGTTGTAAATACTCAAAATGTATCAGATTTTCCTGAACTAAAATCTCCCCAACCAGATGTACAAAAAGGAAACTCTAGTGTAAATAAATCTTTAAATTTAAATAAGTCTCACACCCCAGCGAAAGCTGCTTCTTTTGATGTTAAAGCACAGTTACTTGTAAATAATGACTTAACCATGGCAATTGTTCGTACATTAATTGAATTGGCTAATAAGGTTGATGACTCTCCCATATCTACAACAACAATCAAAGATATGCTTCTTAAAAATTTACCATAAATGGATCCCAGATCTTCTCGTATTTCACAGTTAAGAATCGCTCCTCACAACATTCAAAGTGTTAAAAACAAAAAACCTTTACTTATTAAATTCTTGACAGAAAATAATATTGATATTTGTTTATTGAATGAAACATGGCTTAAAAACAATCAACACTTTAATATCCCTGGTTATAATATATTTTACAAAAATGCAAAGAATGAACATGGCGGTGTAGCTATTCTGATAAAACCTATTTTAAATATACTTTAATAGAAACAGATTTTTATGAAGATGTTCAAACAATTGCCTTATCGCTTTCCATCGATACTGGTACCATGTCTATTTTGTGTGTTTATTGTCCGCCTACTGGCAGTCAGCCAATGATTAAATTAAAAAAAATAATAAATGGTCTACCTAAACCAATATTCGTAGCAGGAGATTTTAATGCTCATCACATAGCTTTTGGCTGCGTTTCTACTAAGGCACGAGGCCTTCAATTGTTCGATGTGATAGAAGAGTGTGATTTATGTATGTTAAATGATGGCTCATTTACAACGATTAATTATCCTAATCGTAGCCCTTCTGCTATAGATGTAACTTTAACCAGTCCTTGTATTACTCCTCTTTGTGAGTGGTCAGTACATGATAATAATATGGGCAGTTATCATTTTCCAACTATAACCAATATTACTCTCTCAGTGGACAGATATCAAGTAAACTCACCTATCGATAAATTTTTATATATTGAAGCAGATTGGGAAAAATACAAACAAATGTCTCTAACTTTATTTAAAGATTTTTCTGTGGATAAAGAGAATCCTATGGTTTCTTATGAATGGTTTTGTCAGTATTTAAACACCCTGAAGCAAGAGTGTATTCCTAGATTTACTAGAAATACAACTTTTCTGAGTAAACCCCCAGCTCCCTGGTGGAATGATAAATGTGAGAAGAGTGTCATCAACTCTTATGAGGCCTTGAAATACTATCGAGCAAATCCGACTATTGAGAACTACATTGAGTATAAAAAGAAAGATGCTTTAAAAAAAAGAACTATTGCAGAGGAGAAAAATAGTGGTTGGCGAAAGCTTTCGGAAAGCTTTAATAGAACTACTCCTATTAGTTTAATCTGGAACTACATTAAAAGATTTAAAGGTATAAATAAAAACAAAAATAGATCATACAGTGACGAATTTATAGCTTCTTTTATGGATAAATTGTCGGCAGATACCTCAGTTACTGTAGACAATCTAGATATGTACTATAATCTTAATAATAATAATGAGAAATCAAATTTTTGTTAGAACCTTTTTCAAGATTCGAATTTCTGTTAAGTCTTCAGTCTCGTTAAAATACTAGTCCAGGTTTAGATGATTTTCCATATATTATAATAAAAAGTTAGATTCAACTGTATTAGATATTTTATTAGAAATATTCAATGCTTTATGGTCAAAACAAATAATTCCTCACTCTTGGAAAACTCAGTGTGTTGTACCAGTCCTTAAACCAGATAAACCGACAGATAGCGCTGATTCATATCGCCCCATTTCTCTATCTTCTTGTATAGGTAAATTTTTTAAAAATATTGTTAAAAGCAGACTTGATTGGTTTGTTGAATCTGAAGGCATCATTCCACATGTTCAATATGGTTTCAGACGGGGCAGGAGCTGTGCAGACAGTTTCTTATCCCTTTTATCTCATCTGAAATATGCAAAAAATAGTAAAGCAAATGCTGTATGTGTCTTTTTGGATGTAAAAGGAGCATTTGATAATGTTCATCCTGGAATATAAGTTAAATTGTTAACTGATCTAGGTATACCTGGTTTATTTGCAAAATGGGTGCATCAATTTTTAATTAACCGCACACTATATGTAAGACATAACAACATATTACATGGCCCAAGAATTGTGTCCAAGGGCACGATGCAAGGGGCAATTTTATCCCCGCTGTTATACAATTTGTATACCAGTGAGATCTGTAAATATGTAAATACTGATTTCGTAAATATTTTACAGTTTGCTGATGACCTTGTATTATATTCTGTAAATAATAATGTAGATATTGCTATTAATAGACTAAACTATGCACTTGAGGAATTACATTCATATTATAACAGCAAATTATCTCTACAAATTAATCCATCTAAAAGTAGTGCTATGATTTTTAGTAAGGACTCCCCAAATACCTAAATTATATTTGATAATGAAGTTATTCCTCAAGTGAGCCATCATAAATTTCTAGGAATAGTTATTGAAAATAACTTATCTTTTGAGAAGCACATTAAATACATCTCTCAAAACTCTATTAAAGGTCTAAACATTATGAGGTGTCTAGCAGGGGTATCTTGGGGGTCAGACCCAAAGATACTATCTATTCTTTATAAAGCCATAGTTAGAAGTCATTTTGATTATAGTTGTTTATCTTACTTAGATAGTAGGTATGTACATAAATTAGATATTATTCAGAACAAGGCTTTGAGGATCATTTCAGGAGCTATGTGCTCAACTCCCATCAGAGCAATGGAGGTTGAAACAAATATCATGCCTCTAACATTGAGAAGGTTATTTCTTGCAGAAAGATATAGTATTAAGTTATTAGCTTCAAATAACCTACATATAATCAAAAGAATTGTACCTTGTGAGTTAGTCTGCAATGATCCCTTGACATCAGGGGCTGATCTTCTCAATGGGCAGTTTCCCGAGTTGACCCGCATACTACTGGAAATGATGAAAAACTTCCCATCAATATATGCAATATCTCCTTGGCCATGTTACTCTTATTCTTATGATTGTTTGATGTATCAAATCCCAATAATAACCCATTCTATTAATAATAATCAGGATATGTTAGAATTTTTAAGTGAAAATAGAGATTTCTACACACTCTATACTGATGGCAGTAAAGGGGAAAATTATGTTCGTAGTGCTGTTTATAACCCTCAGACTAAATTCGTTCAAAGTTTTGTTCTGAATAGTAATTGTAGTATATTTACTGCAGAGGCTTATGCAGTTTTAGAGGCAGTTAAGATCATTTCGTTTGTAAATGATCAACAAAAATTTTTAATTTTTACTGACTCCTTAAGTTTAATTAAATCTTTAGAAAGCTCACAAATTCACTTTAAATCATCATATTTGATTTTTAAAATAAGAGAAATTATTTATAATTGCATGAAAAAAGGCCTGGAAATTTCTCTTATGTGGATTCCTTTACATAAAGAAATTTCAGGCAATGAAATAGCTGATAAGGCTGCATATGAAGGAATTAATTCATTGGATGTATCATTATTTGTAAATATACCAATGACAGATTGTTACTCAACCGTAAAATATGATGTAAAGAAGCTATGGAAAGAATTCTGGAAAAAAGATCAGGAAGTTAAGGGAAAATGGTATGGGAACATCCAACAAGACTTACCATGCAAGCCTTGGTTTTATTGTTTACCAAGTGCCAGCCGTGACTTTATCACCACAATCAATCGACTTCGTTTTGGTCATTCTAAGACTCCTGCGCACTTATCCAGACTTGGAATAATTGAAGATGACAAATGTATCAACTGTGGTAGTGTCGGTGATGTAGATCATATGATCTTCTCGTGTCCAGCGTATTCCTTAGACCGTTTAATCCTTGCCAGTGAACTTAATGAAGTGAAAGTTTTTTTTTGACAACAATCGATCCCTCCCGCCGCCTTAGTGCTTTATTAAAAAATGTGGACTGCTTCAAACCAATTTACAATTTCATAAAAAATACATGTGGAAATCTTTGACATCTGTCAAATGCACTTTTGATTGAGATTGAACATTGAAGTGAAGTGAAAATAGTGAAGTTATCTATCAAAAATTAAGACTTGGCTTAAAGGTCTCGTTACCAAGCCATAAAAATACAAAAAAAAAAAAAAAAATTGTTTGTTGTCAAACAGTTCAGCGTCGTTTGAATTTGTAATTTTTCCGTGTGTGTTATTGTGATTCATTGTAGTAACTACACGTATTTTGAGAACAAGACTATATTTTTTGTACTAACTGTAAGGCAGAAACTCTTTGTAAAAACTGATTGTGAAAGTGAGATAGAGACTCCATTAAAACCATAACGGAGAGTTCGTGTTCCGTTCGTCGGTGCATTAACTGTTCCCTTCGACTGCAGCATGGAAGTTAGCAATCATTGAAGTTGAAGAAAGGAATATTATTCTTAATCGGATATCGCCACACCTGGTATGTAAACAAATCAAATGATTAACAGTTTATGTAACTAGTTTTGTTTGCATCCCATCTGTTGTTCATGAAATACCTCTTGTAAGCATAAGGACGGTTGAAGCGACAGTAGTGAGTTTTTAGGTTATTTTCTGAATTTTGGCATATAATTTCATATTGTGCTTTCGTAATAGTGTTTGTGTGGTTCTGTGGCAGGAATAATCCTTAACAAGGTTAGTGAATATTAACAACCGCGCTCATTTCTACGGAAATGAGCGCGGAAGACCCCCCTGATGGGGGCGGTGTGTTACCCCCCGATAAACCCAAAGCTATAAAGCGACAATCGGACTCAGTCTTTCCCGTTGACTTCGATGGAAAGAAAATACGTTCACCAGCTGAATCGATTCAGTCAATTTTCTCAAAACCTGGATTTGAGTCTGATTCCAGGCTCGAATACTCGGTATCAGACAAGGGTCCATATTCTGTGTATGTTTCTAGGCTTGAACCTGATCCATCATCCGGCCTGTCCCTTAAGGCACTCAAACTCGCCCAGTTCTTATACAAAAACAAAATACCTGATATTGTAGAGGGAACCATTAAAAATATGGGTCGTAACAAAGTCTGTGTGGAATTTGTGTCCGCTATCTCAGCGAATAATTTTGTTAACTCCCCAATTGTCAGACAATATAACTATGTGGCAAATATTCCTCGCTTCCAAGTATTTCGTATGGGTGTTGTTAGGGATATCCCTACTGAGTGGACTCTAGAGGAACTAGTATCTGGAATATCTGTCCCTAAGAATTGTGGTGAAGTTGTTCGAGCTAGACGTCTTAATGTTAAGAATAAAAAAGATGGAGTATCCGTTTGGGTCCCATCGAACTCTGTGGTCCTAACTTTTCTAGGACAGAGTCTGCCAGAAAAAATTTTTTGTTTTAATGCGTCATTGCCAGTGTCGCTTTACCAGTTACCTACCATACAATGTAGGAATTGTTGTCGGTTCGGCCACATTGCCAAACAATGTAGGTCCCAGCCCCGCTGCTATAAATGTGCTCAGCCGCATTCTGGTGACTCCTGCCTGGTTCCTGACTCGGAGATATCTTGTTTTTTATGTCATGGTGGTAGCCATTGTGCTACTGATAACAGATGTCCCGAACACAACAGACAAAAATCCATCAAAAGTGTCATGTCTCAGGAAAACCTCAGCTATATGGAAGCATCAGCTAGATTTCCACAGTTTGCCAAGCGGCTATATTCTGAGGCTGCTGCCAGTCCCAAATCCCCTGCTAATTTCCCTCTAAACCCTCAAACTCATCCATCCATCATACCTCTCCCATCTGCTTCTCCCTCTAAATCATACAAAAAAACAGTTAACCTTCCCCCTCGCCGTATATCTATGTCTGGAAGACATATGATATTCATGCCCATAATACAATTACTCAGTCCCCAACTTCTATCCACCCTAATGGTTGTTGTCTTATCCCCCCTACTGAAACAACTCCTCTTGCTACTCCTAATGACAATCTTGTACAGCTCCTTCTTTGCTCTTTAATTAACATGCTGTCTAAAATGTCAGATGCCTTACCGTACGACGTTGCAGTTCTTGTTGAACAACTACTTTCTGTTATCACAAAAAATAATGCTTCCAATGGCTCTCCAGGTCCTGCAATGGAACTGTAGGAGTATCCGACGTAACAAACAAGATATCTCTTACTTGATCAATCAACATAAACCTGTTGTTTTTGCAGTTTCCGAAACGTGGTTAAAGCCTGAATTCCATTTTAGAATTCCTGGTTTCTCTTGTCTTCGGGATGATAGAAGTGATGGTTATGCTGGTTGTGCCTTATTGGTCAATAGGAATATTACATTCTCTCTAATCTTATTACCAAACCACTCTCTTGGCTTAAATATAGTGGCCCTCAGAGCTTTTAATGTTTCCTTTGTCTCTGTCTATATTCCCCATCCCAACACAAGCATTCTTCTTGAATTAAAAACAATTCTTTCAACTATCCCCTCCCCTATGATTGTTTTAGGAGACTTTAACTGCCGTCACACTCTATGGGGATCTCACTGTATTGACTCATGCTCCTCTGTCTTACTTGACGTTATGGATGATTGCAACTTGTGCATCCTTAATGATGGATCCGCAACTCGTAGAGTTTCTCCATGCCAAAATATTAGTGTTCCAGATTTAACACTATCTTCTCCTTCCCTAGTCTCCCTCCTATCCTGGTCCCCCCTGCCAAACTCCCTTGGTAGTGATCACTTCCCTATTTTAATTTCATACTTCCCCTCTACTTCATATGTTCCCCCAACCCTACAACCCCTCCTCAAATACAGAGTTTCCCAAGCCAATTGGGAGCAATTTGCAACAACTCTAGATCAAAATTTAACCACTCTCCCTCAAACAAATTCCTTTAATTTTCTTGTCCTCTATGACCAATTTATCTCTGCAATTAACTCAGCTGCTGATTGCTCTATTCCCCTCAAACTTCCTTCCAATAAATTGACTGCTTCTCCCCCTTGGTGGGATTCTGAATGTACTGCCAGTGTTAAGAAGCGCAGGGAGGCTGAGAACAAATTTGCTGCATCCCTTTCTATGTCGGATTTCCTCAATTTCAAAAAAATTGCTGCTAGCACAACTAGACTTCTTTCTGCTAAAAAATCTTTAGGTTGGCGTTCATTTTGTGAGTCCTTATCTCCTCGCTCTAGTCTCTCACTTGTCTGGAAAAAATTCAAGTCATTCCGAAAAAGTCTTGACGTAACAAATATCTCTAGCAATGACCCTCATTCATTCCTGCACGACTTCCTTAGCCAACTGGCTCCTCCATATGCTCCAGGTTTCGATTGTTTCCCACCTGCCTATCCGTTTATTCCAGATTCCTCTCAAAATACCATGGATGATCCCTTCTCTTTCACAGAACTATCCTTTGCTCTAGATAATCTTCATGATTCCTCTCCCGGCATTGACGGTATCCCTTACTCTTTTATTCGTAAATCCTCCAATTCTTCCAAAATTTTCTTCCTCAGTATCCTCAATGCCATCTTTTATTATGGTCAAATACCTGAATCTTGGAAGACCCAAATTGTCATTCCTGTTCTGAAACCTGGTAGAGATCCCAGAAATTCGTCTTCCTATCGCCCTATTGCGCTCTCCTCAGTACTAGCTAAAATAATGGAAACCTTAATTAAATTCAGACTCGAATGGTTTCTAGAACACAACGAATTGTTAGCCAAAAACCAGTATGGCTTTAGAAAAGGTTTAGGCACTTTAGATAGCCTCGGCATCCTCTCCTCTGAAATTCGCCTTGCATTTTCTCGTAACGAGAATGTAATCGGTGTTTTCTTGGACATCTCTGCAGCCTATGACAATGTACATCTTCCTCTTCTCAGGCAGAAAATGCTACATCTGAGTATTCCAGCGAGGATGGTTCACGTCATCTGCAATATGCTCATGTGTCGTACTATCTCTATTCGTCATCAAGTTTCTTTTCTCCCTCCTCGTCTTGTATGGAAGGGCCTTCCGCAGGGTTCAGTGCTTAGTCCCATTCTTTATAATATTTATACTTTCGACCTAGACCAGTCTGTCAGTTCTTTTTGTAAAGTTCTTCAATATGCTGATGATGTTGCCATATATTTTTCGTCATCCTCCTTCTCTACTGCCACTTCCCGTTTGAATTCCGCTCTGTATTATTTAAACGTTTGGCTATTGGACCACAATCTTTCTCTGTCTGTTTCTAAATGTAGTGCTCTTGTTTTCTCTCGCAAACGTAATATCCCTGATATCAACCTTTCTGTAGCAGGCGAACTAATTCCAATAAAAGATTCCATAAAGTTTTTAGGCCTCATTCTTGATTCTAAATTATCTGGTATTCACCATCTAAACCATGTTATTAAAAAGAGCGAGGGGGGTGTGAACGTTATGCGGGCCTTATCTGGGGTTCGCTGGGGCTCTCACCCCTTTTGCCAAAAACTTTTGTACAATGCCATAGTTCGGAGTCACTTTGATTATGGTTCTTTCCTTCTGGAACCATGTAATAGAGGTGCTCTGTCTAAGCTTCAGCTGATCCAGTCTAAGTGCCTTCGAATCATAACTGGTGCTATGAAATGCTCTCCAGTGAATGCCCTCCAAGTCGAATGCTTGGAACCTCCCCTTCATCTTCGCCGCCAATTCTTAGCTGACAGATACTTCTTTAATGCAGTCCAAATTAATTCCCATCCCCTTCTTCCAATTCTGTCTCAACTTTCTAGTCTGACCACTATCTCATTGTACTGGAGACACAAGTCCCTCCCTTTGCTCCTTAATTCCTTTATTAAAATGAAAAATCTATCTGATCCTATCTTTCAATCTTCTTTAAATCCTCTTTTTGAGCTTGACTATAATGCGTTAACCTTCCTACCAAAAATCATCCTTGACTTTGGCATCAATAAACATTCTCCGGCAGCCAACCAAAACTTTCTCCACATCATTGCGGAGGATTGGTCTGATTGGGTTACGCTTTATACAGATGCATCAAAACTTTCTTCAGATGCCTTTGTTGGTTCTGCAGTTTGGATTCCCAAATTCAAAATTATACTAAGTTATAAATGCTCTTCCTACAACTCTATCTTTTCAGGAGAATCTATTGCCTTATTAGAAGCGGTCTCCTATGTGGAATCTCATAAGCTTGATAAGTCCCTTATTTTGTCAGACTCCTTGAGCTGTCTACAAGATCTTTTAAAAAATCCTTTCAAAGCTCGCAATAATTTCCCTATAATTCTTAAAATTAAAGAGGTTCTTCACAGGTGCCTATTGTCTGGTATTGAAGTAGTTCTAGCATGGATCCCCAGTCATTCAGGTATAGCAGGCAATGAAACTGCGGACTCCTGCGCCAAAATAGCAGCTCAGACTGGATGCGCTAGCCACAAATTCTGCTTCGCCCGAGATCTGCGCTCCCTAGCCAAACTTTCATTGACTGAGTCCTGGAATAACACATGGCAAAGCAGTAGAATGATCAAGGGTAAATTTTACGGCTCTCTACAACCCTTAATTCCTGCTAGATCCTGGTTCTTCAAACAAAAACATGTTAATAAGTCAGCCACCTCTACTATAATTCGTTTACGATTAGGATTTGTCAGTACCCCAGTTTTTCTTGCCAAAATTCGAGTTCGTGATCACTCTCTATGTGAGTGTGGTCTCGATGAAGGCACTCTGGAACATATTTTCTTTTCTTGTCCTAAATTGGTCGTACCTCTGTATGATCTACTCCCTCAACAAATATCCCGACCCGTTAATTTGGCTTATCTATTAACTCTAGTATATACCCCATTTGTCAGGATCCTTTACCATTTCATTCGTATAAATAAAATAAATTTATAAAGTTTCCTAATACCTTTACTGCTATATTTTTTTCTACTGTCCTTTTTCTTTTTTCTCTACTGTCCCACAGAACCACAAACAGAAACTATTAAAATCACAACAATTCCCTTTTGGTATTCAAAATATTTTCAACCTATTAACTAATAAATCTACCTCCCACCTAGACATTGGCAAAATCATCGACATCCGATGGAGCCACTGAATTAAAGGAAGAAGAAGAAGAAGAAGCATAAGGACACCTACCCTCTGCAATAAAATACATTATAATCTTTGATTTAATTGTAGAATCAAAACTTAATGTATATCATTTTGTTTCAAATAAATAAAAATTAAATTACTCAATAATAGATGTTCAATTTTTATTATATATCTCATAGGAGAATAATCATAACTGTAACTTAAAACCATCTCTAACTATTAATCTTTCTTATCCAGATGCGGTGTTTGGATAGAGTATGCAGAGCATGTTGGATGGCAGCGAAAAGAACCATACAACGGCAATTGCAACATGATGCTAATCATATAATGCATGCTGAAGATGAGCCTGTAGTTGAGAACTCTCAAGTACCTGTACCCAGTGCTGAATTTCTTGCACCAAATGCTGATGGACCTGCACTTACTATGGAAGTTGTTGTACCTGATGTGGAAGTACCTGTACATAATAATGATGTACCTGTGCCTGATGAGGAAGATAATGCTGTACATATTCCTAATCCACCACCATTACCTCAGCACAACCTATACCAGCCTCAAAGAAGGCAACAAGGGCCAAAAATACTATCACAGACCTATAAACGTGTAGCCGTTTCAACAAGGCATTGTGTTTTTTCTAACTGTGGCAATATGGAACGTTTGTTAATACCTAGAGCATTGAAAGAAGAAGTCTTAAGAAGTAGAAGAAGTCTATCGAATTTATATTCCTCAAAGTGCTCGGATCTGTAACTTTCATTTACACAATGATTGCTGGGATGAATTACAAGTAAATTATTCTAATTTCACTGGTGCTCAAATGGATAACCTACTGGCTATGTTGGAAAGACTGTCAACAAAGCAAATTAATTTTAGTAATGTCCACATGATTCAACCTAACTTATGTTATTACTGGATTGGTCTGAATGCTATTCAATTTTATAAATTACTGAACAATATACCACAATTACATGACAAAGTGCCAGATGCTAGTGTAGGATTGTGCATTTATTTAACCAAATTAAGAAGTGGAGACAGTTATGAGAGGTTGTGTGGTCTTTTTAGAATGCCACGAAGTACACTTGAACGTCAGATGAATAAAGTGCGAGATGTTATGACATTACATTTAGTTCCTCACTATTTGGGTCTCAGTCACATGACTGTTCAAGAAGTAGCAAGAACCAGTATGGTGATTCCTGAAGGTTTTTATGGAAACCCAACAATGCCTGTCTAGACCAAACCAGCAATCACCATATGTGATGCTACATATGTTTATGTGCAGAGTAGTAGCAATTATTTATTCCAAAAGCAAACTTACAGTTTGCATAAATATACTAACCTGGTGAAACCATTTATGATTGTATGCTGTAACGGTCATATTTTAGATTGCTTGGGGCCATATAAAGCAACCACCAATGATGCTACAATTATGAGCACAGAATTTACCAGGTCTATGCGACAATATTTTCGAGAAGGAGACTTCTTTATTCTTGACAGAGGCTTTAGAGATGTGGTGGCTCAATTACAAGAGTATGGTTATCAAACTCATCTACCTGAATCCTTATTAGAATGCCACCGTCGGCTTACCACGGAGCAAGCTAACAAATCACGTTGTGTCACAATGTGTAGATGGGTGGTTGAGGTAGTAAACGGCAGATTGAAACAGGAGGATTTCAGAATAGGTTGTGCTCTTGTTAACAAGTTTCGCACTGCCCTTGAGGACAAACCTGTGTACAGAGAATATTTGCATAGTAGGGAGGCATCAACTATTCAAAGGGCAGCCACTTTGAATAGTTGATCTTTCCACACAGGATCAGGGGGTTTGGGCTCCGGTTACCTCACTCACTTGGTAAAGAGCAATGACAAACATTTAGTTTTCTGTGAGGCAGTGGTATCACTCCGATCGTGCTGGCCATGTCTGTTCTTTTTTTTGTGTTCCTTATTCTTTCTCTAAATAAAGCTTCTGTTTTGATCAACTTGGATAGTTATTTAATTGTGCCTAATTATATGCAACTGTAGTCTGTAGGTTAATACATCTATACAGTTAACATAGCAAAATATTAGGTAGGTATTTAATTCACTCCTAATGGAGTAGATACTTGTTACTTTTAGTAACTTAGTATTTAAATTGTATTGTGCACATCTTTTGTATTCTAATTAGATCTTAATCTTCCTATGAATTGCATGCTAAATAATAAGTTTCATATTTTAACTTACAACGGGGGACTATGTAAATCCCCCCTCTATTTCTCTGAAACCCGGCAAATTACGCATATGTTATTTATTTTTTCTTAAACTACATACTCATACGAATCTTAGACAATAGTTTTCATCTTGTCACAGTAATATTTATACCGATACTATTTTCCTTAGTTGTTTGGTCATTCCCCTTTAGGGGCTTGTCTAAATTTCTTGAGCCCTATTTTTTGCCCCCGATTTCAAAAATATAGAGCAATATAAGAAACTAATTTGATTAGTTTTTAAATTTTTGTAGTAATTGCTTTATAATTGATTTAAAAAAAAAAACATTCATAATTCACGGTGACGACAGCATTGGCATAAAATTTTGTACACCTTTGCCTTAATCAATAACAAAATGAAACAAACAATTATCGCCTCCATGCCTAGCTGTCACTGTCAAACTTACTAACCTCTTCACTCTTCAGATAATAATTCACAGTTTGCATACACATCCTCTTATCTTTCACGTAAATAAAACAATTTATCATTCGCTATGACTTTGTAAAAGCAGACTCTCGGAATTTGCCAAAGGTGGAAAATGTTACGATCTTAGAATATATGGCCACAAGTAGCCAACATAACTTGGCCGAAATAAGAGGAGCAAAGATCTTAATGTAAGTTTTGAAGTACTTGTAAACTTTTGTTGATAATTACTATAGAAGCAATAATACTTCAAAGAACAGATATGTCATATACGAATATTTTGTAAAATAGCATTGTATAGAATAAATTCCTTCTGTATAAGATAATATGATATTATTTCCAGAAAATATTCTTACTTGTTTCAGGTCATCTCGAGATTCTTATGTAAATACTGCTGTGGGTTACGTTAAAGTGAGTCGAACAGGCAATGATAGCATAGTCAGTGCTAAAGTGGTACCTGAACACAAAATAAACAGCAAATTGTATGCAGTCTCATGTAAAATTAATTAACACACAAATACCATCATGAATGCAGCCTGTGAAGATTGTTCTGCATCAGCAGGTATATTTAACACCAACAATAAAACTAGAGCATTAATTTAAAACTTGTATTGATCAAATATTTTTCATTTCTTAATAGGTGGTTGTAAGCAATCCCTTTTATTATTATTTTGGCTAGAAAAGAAAAGTTCTGAACCTTCGTCAACTGCAGTTGAATGTTACTGGAACAAACCTTCTCTCACCAGTGCCACTACAGAACATGTTTCTAGTAAAGAAATATTTTCTAAGGCTAAGATACCAAAAATAGTACTGTCTTAAGTGACTTTAAAGAAGTGTCGCAGAAGAAATCTAAGTAATTCACTCATTTTGAAGTTTGATGATGGTCATAAATCAAATTCAAAGAATATCTTTGATAATATGTTAGCATTCATTTGTGATGAAGCTATACATGATTATACAAATTTTCAAACATATTTGAAGAAAGTCTTTAATGATAATGTTATTAAAGAAATAAATTTGAAAAATTTAGACCAAGCTGAAAATAAATACTGGCATAACATACGGCAAGGTAGACTGACGGCTTTGAAATTATATGAAGCTGCTCATTGGAGAACTGATGGTGCTTTAGTGCAACAAATATTAGGAGGCTATAAGGTGCCTGAGACAAAAGCTATAAAACGTGGAACGAAATTGGAGGCCAGGGTACTCCAAGCTACTGAAGAAAAACTAAACCTGAAAATAGAAAGATCAGGATTTAAACTCATTAATGGTATTTTAGGAGCATCACCTGATGGGGTTGGGTTAAGATTTTGTTGTTGAGATAAAGTGTCCAGCCTCGGAAAAAGCTGTTGAAACTTATATAAAAGATGATGCAATAACTGAAAAGTTTAAAACGCAGATAATGTGCCAAATGATGGCCTTTTACAAAATTAAGGGATTGTTCTGTGTTGTAGACCCTTTATTTGAAACTACAAAGAATATACATGTAGTTTGGGTAGATTATGATGAAGCTTACATTACTAATGTGGTGAAAAAGGCAGAACTCTTTTGGAGTGTATATATATTCCCTAAATTACTGGAAAGTGCAAAAAAATAATAAAACATTGATAAATTTTAATAACTTTTTATTATTTCTCCTTGTAAATTAATTAACCCACAAGCTATCAAAACAATCTCGTCTAAGTAGGGTACATATTGATAGTTGACAACTGTGTGTGGTTTCAGCAGTGCATACTCTCTTACACGTCAAATTACCCTCTCAATATGGACTCATATGCTAGCTATAAATTTGAAGTGCCTCAGAAGTAGTTTGCTTGGTGACAGAATATACACTTGGTGGTCTTAGAAGTTTAATTTTACTTGAACTTAGTAAGGATTCTATTTCTTTAAATCCTCTGTCAGCTAATATTACAGCATTTGGATTTAAGTGAGATATTAAATTACTTTTCTCAACAATGGCTTTGTCTGATATTCTTCCTCCATAGCCTTTTAAAATAAAGCTTATAAAGCCATTGGGAGCATAACCTATGAAATATTTTACAGTGTTACAACTTTTGTACTTGACATGAAAACTATTGAAATGAGTACAAAATTTAATTATTTACGTAAATTTATGTAAAATAAAATGTTATGGAACGTATGACAACTTAACCATAGATGAAACGAAACGTTCCGTGATGAGAATTTTATATAATCTATGGTAAAGCTTGTCATTAATAGTGTAATATTGACAGAAGAATTGCAAAAATAATTGATTTTCAATATTTTTTTGTTCAAAAACTACGCGTCTCCGCGTGTTGAAACTTTTACGTGTGTGCTTATAATAGTGTAATATATCCTGAAAAAATTTTAGCCCCAAACTCGATGTACGGAAAAGGAAAGTTGAGCCGAAGTTAGCCAATACTTCAATCCCTAATAATATCATTGATGATAATTTTGTTCGAGTTACATAAAATTGATCACTAATTCGTTCTAAAGAGTCATTTTGCTTTATTTTGAGTAAAGTTACAATAATGTAAAGGGAGTCTATTTTTGTTGCACTTTTTTCCACAATTGAGTAAAGTTGAGTAAAGTTACAATAATGTAAAGGGAGTCTATTTTTGTTGCACTTTTTTCCACAATATGATCAATGAGCCATAAATATTGTTTGGGTAAACCTAAATACATTTTAGATTCATTTAACACCATATCTAACATTTTCTTTCTGCTTTTTATTACATTTATACTTGCATCACACACTGAAGACTTCAGTTTCTGATGTACAACCAAATAAAGATGGAGTAGCTGCTGAAGAAGTTTCTTGAGATGATAGCATGTCAACTGTAGTAATATTAGTATTTGGCTTCCTAATTTAATAGTTGGTGCTCTTGTCTATCATCTTTTTTTCACATTGAGTTGCAGCATTTATCTGAAAAATAAGTCAAAACTTTAAACTGGTTTATAGACTTTGTAAAATATAACTTGATCTGACTGTTCATGATAATAAGTACTTGTGATGATTGTCATATCACAACTGCTTATGACTAATATAATTTATTTATTCAAAAACATTTCAATGAATTTGATTAAGTATTATGAATGAAATGTACCCTTGAAGGAAACACAGAATATGTAGATATACTAGGCATCATTAAATCTTCATATTTTCTTTTCATTGGATTACTTGTGGATGTAGATGTACTTGCCATGTTTACATCATCATATTTTGTATTGATGGATTCTTTGGTGCATTTAGATCTACTAGGCATCACTAATTCCTGATATTTAGATTGCGGTGGAATACTGGTACTTGTATGTGGCAACAGTAACTTATTTAATTCCGATAGATTTTTGCAGCAAAAATCTATCGGAATTATAATAATATAAGAGTAAGAATAATATAAGAATAAGCGAAAATTTCGCTTGTATCCTGAGCAATACTGCGTAACAAAGCCGAACGTTTTTACTTCGGTTCTTCATTCATTAACTTATATATTATTTTCATTATAAGCTATTAAAATGTGTAGTGTTCACCGTCTTTAGCCGACTTGTGGAACGAAACGTAATACTCCGTCCTGCAACGAGTTGTCATACGTTCAGGAACATTTTATTTTATATAAATTTACGTAAATAATTATATTTTGTACTCATTTAAATAGTTTTCATGCACACACATATTTTAACAGTTTTTATATATGAAATTACTGCATTATTTTCATTACAAGCTATTAAAATTAAAAATAAAATGTGTAGTGTTTACCGTCTTTAGCAGACTAATGGAACGACACTTAAAAATCCTTTCTGAAACGTCTCAGCGCTGCGGGAAATGCAGCCTCTACGCCCTTGCGTAACAAATCGTAGGCATCCGTCCTCGCCTCCGCAGCTTCGGCTTGCTGCTGCTTGTTACAGCGGGCGGAGGCTGCTCTCTCTACGCGCCTCCGGTTCTATAAAAAATCGGTTGTCTGTAAAGTCGGTTTACTGACGATAGTTGAACGTGACAACGTCATAAGAAAATACTGATGGAATGGTTGCATTTTACGAAAACATGTAATAGTAGGGTGCTTCAAATAAATATAATCTAAAATTATATTGTGCGACAAGCTACGCCCTGCGATCGCCAACCCGCCTGCCCAGCGTGGCGATTCTGGGCAAACCCTCCCCATACAGACGCAACAAAGGCCACGGCCCCCAGTTCCCGGCGGCCCCGCTATTCCTGGTCATGGTGGCGACCACGGTAAAGGCGGGGCAGGGGGTGCGAAGAATCTCCAGGCTACGGGAGGCCACCACAACCGACTGACCCTGGCTACGTACAACGGACGCACGCTACGGCTAGACTCGCATCTGGCGCAACTTGAAGTGGAACTTGGGAAGATTAGGTGGCATATCCTAGGGCTATGTGAAGTCCGAAGAGAGGGGGAGGACACCAATCAAACGGAGACCAACAATCTCAAGGTGGCGTTGGGTTTCTGGTAAATAAGTCCCTATCTGACAACGTTGTTGAAATTTCCAGTGTGTCGAACAGGGTAGCGTATCTCATTATCAAGCTCACCGAGAGGTATAGCCTCAAGGTTGTGCAAGTGTACGCACCGACCTCGGCACACTCGGACGACGAGGTGGAGGATATATACGATGACATATCGAGGGCCCTCCACTTCACAACTAAGACCCACTACAGCGTTGTTATGGGTGACTTCAACGCTAAAGTGGGAGTACAGAATTGCGGCGAATCGGTAGTAGGATCCCATGGATTTGGAAGCAGCAATCATAGGGGGCAAATGCTGGTCAACTTCCTCGAACGGGAGGGACTCTTTTTGATGAACTCTTTCGTTTGGTGAGTTCCCACATGTTTTCTATTGGATTCATGTCTGGTGAATTCCCTGGCAAAGGCAAAACAGAGACATTTTTTTCAGCCAAAAATGCAGTCACACTTCTGGCTTTGTGGCACGGTGCTGAGTCATGCATAAAAATGCATTCGTCATCATCAGGGAACAATTCATTGAACTGCGGCAATAATCGCGTTTCTAGTACTCTCTTGTATTGGTCTTGTTTCATAGTCCCTTCCACAATGTATAGGCGTCCCATGCCTTTGGCTAAGATGACAGACCACACCATGACACTAACCGGGTGTTTAACCTTCTCTACAAGGCAATCAGCGTGAAATTTCTCACCAGGACGTCGTCTTATAAAATAACTATTGTCAACCAAAATTTGGAAGGTAGGTTCGTCGGAAAACACACCTGTAATTGATAGAATGAATAGTAGAATAAATAAATAAATTGTTATTGACCAATTGCATTATACAAAATAGTTGCACTTACTCGACTCCAGTCTGCAATAGTCATAGATCGATGTTGTCTAGCCCATTGGAGTCGTTTCTTTTTCATACTATCGGTTAGGCGTGGTTTTTTGGCAGGCCGCACTTCCATGAGATTCTTTTCGACCAACCGCCTCCGCATTGTCCTCTCTGAAATCTTTATGCCCTCTTCGTTTATCATAGTTGTTAAACGAGCAACGCCCTTTTTACGGTTTTCGAGGCAGATGTTCCTGATTTTTCAATCGGTACGAGCTGTTGTAATCCTTTTCCTGCCACATTTGCCAGCACGATTTGCTTCAAGAGGCTTTTTATTGTCAGTTTTTATTTTTATTCGATTGACGACAGACTTTGAAACCCCAGCAATAGCTGCTATGTCTCTCTGAGAATGTGTGGAGTGCAGTAACAACGTTTGTATCTCTCTACATTTTCTTGGAGACGTGTCCAAAGTCCTACCCATCCTAAGAAGCTTATAATTTTGGGTTAACGTGTTGAACCATTAATAAAATGTAAACTCATAGACAAAACGTAGCAAAACTATTCTTATACGGAGCATTACTTACCTTTTGATTAATTAAGACACAAAAGTCGGTTAAAACTAATGAAAAAATAAAACCTAGACAATACAACAATAATACCGAAAACCGCGCTTTTTACGGGCAAAGAAGAAACGTCACACAATTGATAAAAAACGCACGTATTCTGTGTTGCCATTTGACAAAAACAATAATAATGATACCAGTAAATATATCAGATACAATAACCGCTTAAAAACAACATCATTTATTCAAAAAAATATAATAAACTATAAATTACATAAATACGAGCACTGTCCCTATTAATTTGGCCACCTATGGTAACTTGAGGCTTTAACGAGACTGGCCAAACAATAAAATATGAAATATCGTTACAACAAAAAAATTACATTTTCAAAAACCAAGCCTTCTTCGACTCGGACAAAAACCAATGTGACGCCATAAATGCCTTTTCACTATAACGCGTCCAAATGTTGCCAGAACAAGAAAAACCAAATCGATAAATTACCATAGACGAACAGCACCGACTATTATTCTCGTCCACCTCAACGACCATCGGCACTCGCTGAAACGTCATAAAATTCAAGTAACAAACCAAAAACATGTTGATGATTCAATTTACTGTAATGGTGCGAAATGCACCGTTACAATACATATTATTAAACACTTTTTTTAAACTAAATAACAATGACTTACCAATTCCTTGTTTGTTGTCTGATGTTATATTGGTCATAAACTTTACATCATATTTCATGAACAGATTTCTGAAGCACTTAAGCAAGTATGGTGTGTCAAATAGCGTGACTACTTTGTGATTGCTCACTTCTATATAGGGATTCTCTACAGAAGCTCCTAATAGACACAGAGCTTTCTTGTTGACTCCATCCAAGTCACAAACTGAAGCGCATATATTAAGGCCAGCATTAAAGCAACAATTTAAAACCTGATTTTTTTTTAAGGCAGATTAGTAACTTAGCTTATTTAACATAAGCATGATCATCTTTCAAAATGAAGAAGAAATGCACACCTCCTTAATCAAAACAGATAGTCTGTCAGCTGTGACAAATCCACTTGATAGGTAATAAGCCACTGGCTGTTTAATTGGCTTCCTAACTCCAACCACCATAAATACAAGTGCATATGAAGCTGCCTGTGGAGATCTACCTTGTGTGGCATGGTCTTGAAAACCCTCAATTTGATCAGACTTAGAGTTGTACCATAAATTTTTTCTTAATGACATTTCATCCCACAACAATATGTACTCTCGTTCAGATGGCCCAAAGTGTTTTGTCATCTTTTTCAACATTGTAAGTGTTGTTTTGTGTATCCCCACATTCATCCTAAATCTGCTTAAGAGGGATTTTAATGTGCTGGGTGCTGGTAAACAAATCATTCTCCTCAATAACTTGTAGCATGTTGGTGACCTTTTATAGAGCCTCAATGCTATTATTTTAGCTTCCATGTTCCACCTGCGTCCAGGTTTCTTCCTCTTATAATTCTGCAGTTCTCCTTGCAGTAACAGGGCAAATGATGAACTCATTTTTTTATTGAGGATTTTTTTTACTGTTTGATTGTTGGAGATTTCATTTAAAAATGCTTCATTTTTTAAATATTTTACAGTTTTTTGTAATCTATATACTTTGTTCATACTATTTTTCAGTTTCCTTATCAACATTTTGTTTTTCTTATCTCCTTCTTGTTTTGAAGACTCGCACACAATCATTCCTGAACAACTGGTTGGAGTGATAATGTTTGCATTATGTTCTCTTAAAGGATAAATTCTGGATGGACCGGCAACAGGTTCAAATATGGCAGGTTGATCTGGCAGATTAGAAATTGTTGTGTCCTGAAAATGAAAGGTTAACATATTTATTTTAAATAAATTAATTTAAATCCTTAAATATTAATCAATCAATCAATCAATCAATCAATCATTTATTCATTGCTGAACATAATACATAGTCATGTAACATCTAAGGTGTCATTGGATGCAAAGTAAATCATGTTCGGCCGATTAAGGCATGCAAAATTAGTCCCTCAGTAACATTTCAATTGAAAGCATACAATACACATTAATATCATGTCCACAAAATTGACAAAATATGTCAAAAGATACAAATACAAATTAAATAGGGTTTAACAGGCAGAATTACACCAATAACATAAAGAAAAATTATAAAAGTAACATAATTTCATAAATTGTCAACATATTTATACATAATATTTATAAATTAAATACAAAACCATACAATATATTATTATACGTATTTGTCAAGTCTGTCTTTATACAATAATATCCTTTTACATTGCTTTTTTCAAATTTTGTCCACTAAGTATTCATCTATTGTATAATAAACCTTATTAACCAACAGGCTCATTAGTTTTCTCTTAAAAATGTTATTATTTGCAATTTGTAAGAGAGATTTTGGAAGTTTGTTATATATTTTTGGTGCCATTCCTAGTAGGTTTTTCTTAAATATCGTTTTATTATGTAGGGTAAAACTAATTTTATGATTATGTCGTGCACTATTTAAAGTCTCAAAAAGATAGAAATTATTCCTTATAAACATTACCATCTCATATATGTATAAACAAGGTAATGTTAAAATATGAAGTGACAAGAAGTGAGGTCTGCAGCTATCAGTCATCTGTATGCCGCATATCGCTCGAATACATCTTTTTTGGGCTTTGAAAATACTTTCCCTGTTTGTTGAATTCCCCCAATATATAACACCATATCGCAATGTAGATGTAACAAAAGCGTGATATGCTGTAAGTGCGGTTTTCTGGTTCACTATCTTGGAAAGATTATAAAGCGCATAGGAGTATTGATACAGTCGTTTACATATACTATTTGCCTGAGTTTGCCAAGACATATCCCTATCTATTTCAATACCTAAAAATTTAGTGGAATTCGTTTCTTCAATTATTTTAGTACCATATCTTACCACTGGTTTGTTGTGATTGGTTTTTTGTTCAAACGTCATGAGTTTAGTTTTATCGAGGTTCAATTTCAAATTATTTGCTTCTAACCAGTCATATACCACCAATATAAGTCATAGTTGAGGTAAGCAAATTATATATATAAGAAATATTTATAACTAGCTTCTGCCCGCGGCTCCGCCCGCGTAAATGTCGGTTATCGCGGTAAAAATGCACTCCCTCCGCATAAATGTCGGTTATCGCGGTAAAAATGCACTCCCTCCGCATAAATGTCGGTTATCGCGGTAAAAATGCACTCCCTCCGCATAAATGTCGGTTATCGCGGTAAAAATGCACTCCCTCCGCGTAAATGTCGGTTTTCGCGGTAAAAATGCACTCCCTCCGCGTAAATGTCGGTTATCGCGGTAAAAAGTAGCCTGTCTTTCCTCAAGAATCAAAGTATCTGCATACCAAATTCCATCTAAATTTATGACTCATTTTGCATGTTTGTAATTGCCCAAGTTTTCTTAAATTTAATGTTAACAACATCATTCTGCTACATAATATTATGTGTTACACATAACATAAAGTCTGTATTTCTCTGCAATGTAAATAGCTTTAAATACACTTTTAAAGTATTAATTGTACTAACCTTATGGCATTGAACACCAGGTACAGCTGTTCTGAACAACTTCTTCTCAATAAAGCATGTGCTTTCAAAATGTTTGCTGCAAAGCATCTTATGTTTTGCATGGAGTTCATCCTGGAATTTTGGTGAAGACCAGGCTTTGTATGGAAAGCAATACTTTGCCCATAATTCACACCTGGAAATTTAAAAAAAATTAAAATTAAAAAGGAAATTAAAATTATTTTATCTCATCTGCATTGCAATGATAACTCCCAAATGCCCAGAGACTGACAATGAATAATGGTAGTCAGAATAGAAAGACTTCTACTGATAATACTGCGGATGGCGACCCTTCAAAAAGGCGCAAATCTGACTATTCTATATGTATGGGTAACAGAGGCATCCATTGGTCTACATTCGTAGAGAACAGGGGAAGGTGTGAAGTTTGTAGCTTGAATAAGGTTCAGTCGAAACCTCATAGTAAATGTTCGCATTGCAACGTGTTTTTGTGTGTAAATGAGAAGAAAAATTGTTTTGTTGAATACCATGAGGTTAATCTGTAATTAAAAACCTAATAATTTAATTATTACTAAGTCAATATTGGATCTCATTATTTTGTAGTTTCTATCCAAGTTCCTAACATTGTGATAACACGAAGTTCCTGACGGTACTTTTAAGTCTAGGTCTTGGAAATAGTACTTCTAGGTATAATAAAAATCTAAAAAAATCTGTGCGTTTCGTTTTACCTACCTTATTATGTAAATAAAGTTCAAAAGCGAAAATTCGTTAAAAATCACTGCCCCGGGGGGAAAGGGTTAATAATCATATTTTTAATTAAGTTTTATCTAAATAACAATCTAAACTTTCTGTATTTCCTTTGATTGAAAGAGATTTAAAGGATGTAAACGAATAGCATGGAGAGTACTTAGGTAGGTACATACCGCAGAGCATTTTTTGAGCCAGGCTTAGGAAACCGATGCAAAGTGATGCTGGAATCTTTAGAAGGTGAAGATCCACACATGCAACAGATTCTAGTGTTTTCTTTCTGCGAACTCATTGCGAAAATTAAACACACAATCAAACAAGAGTCACTATCTCAACACCGAGTCTATATCTCACAAACACACACTTAATTTCACCAAAACACAGCCACGGAGGAGCAAACTCGACTCACGGTAACAATGTATGTAGAATTAAATGCAACTAGTTTATTTATTACAAATAAACATAGGTACAAGATAAAATGGTGCGGGAACCGCAGGCAGACATTTTTCTCGTGACGTCAAACGTGTTGCCAGTAGTTGCCACACATTTTCCCCCTTATCTTTTTTTTGTTTTTGTGTATTGATCAATTAAATATGTTATATTTCTTAGCAAAATAATTTTTTTGGCTATCAGAATAATCACAAAATGTATTTTTAAGGGTGACTTTCTTTAAAAATCAATGTATACATTGATTTTTAGCTCATTGTTTTGGAGAATACGAAATTGTATTTTTGGTGGCAACATTTTATAATTCATCTCTTTTACTCTAATGTTGTTGTCTCTTTCTTGTTTTCAAGCCCACCTACATCTTGTTCTAAGAACAAAGTTGACAGACCCTGTTGTAGTGTGTACAAACCGTTTTGTCACTTCTAGGCACGCTCGATCGTTGTATTTACTGCAAACGTCGATGAACAAATGTTTGGAATGCATAATGTTTTTAAGTTACCCTTCACTATATTTGTGTACGAATTTTTTTTGTTGGTATTTTGTTTGAATTGCTTTTTTCTGTATCACTATATTTGTGTAAGAAATTTTTTGTTTGTATTTTGTTTGAATTGCTTTTTTTTTTTTGATCACAGCTAAATCAATGAAACTGTAATTTGTTTTTCTCATGTAAGTGAATAGTTTATGTTATTCTTTGTGAGAAATAAATGATCTTAAACCTGAATTTGACTTAAACGTACATTTATGAGTTTCATTATTGCCGTCACATTTTGGTCGACATTATGCGAAGCAATATAATTCTTTAAAATTCCCCACACATTTTCAATGGGGTTTAGTTCAGGATGATATGGTGGCAGTCGAAGAATTTTTATGCCATATGGCTGAAGTATGTCGTCAATCTTGTAACAGATATATTTTTCTTTTTTTTTTTTAATCAAATCATACAGTTCAATTTTTTTCATATCTGGATTAAAAGCTATATTTTTTTCTGTCAGCCATCTCTGCATTTCTATTTTTTTGGAATTAGAATTTGGGGCTCTGTAATTTTGAACGTTATGGTATGAGGCATTATCAAGCACAACCACAGAGTTAGGTGGAAGATTCGGTACTAGACGTTCTTTTAGCCACTTTTCATAGTTTTCTGCGTTCATTTTAGAGTGGTAATCACCAGAAACACTATTTGCTTTGTATGTCAATAGTGCGTTAGGTACGAAACCTTGTTCTGAACCAGCATGCACAATGATAATTCTTTGTCCTTTCGACAGGTTTCTCTTTAAAGGTGGTCCATCTTTATTACCCCATCCTTTGTTTTGCACATGATTAGTTAAGATGTAGCTCTCATCTATATATACGATACACCGATTTTCTTGACGGTATCTGAGTAAATTTTTTAGGTAGGAAAATCGTAGTTTTTGGATGTCATGCCGCTCTATAATAACACGTCTGTTATCCACAGTTTTTCGCCATTTGTATCCGAACTTTAACCAAACTGTACGCAGAGTCGAAATACTTCCATCATAGTTAAGTTTATCTTGAAATATTCTTTTCAACTTTAGCAAGGTAGGTAACTCGCGATGTTCTAAATGGTAATTTTGAATAGTGGAACGTATAACATCAACGTTAAAGTTGTCTAATTCTAACTTTTTTAAACGTTTTTTACGGCCTTTATGTGGAGATTTAAATTTAGAGTCAGATTATTTTCCTTCAGCCAATATATTAGTAATTGTTCTCTCTGATACCCCCACTGCCATTGCTGTTCTTTTCCGTACGCTATTTAAATGTTCACCTAATTTCGATATTAAAATTAGACTTGCACTGCAAACTGGATCACTTACTAGTTCCAATATATCTCTCGCATCTATTTTCAGAAATTCGTATACCTTAGCAATGGTTTCTCGAGTCTAAAACAATAATACGTAAACGTCAACAAGGATATATTTTTTCGTATATAGAATCATAATAAATATTAATTACATCTAAATTTAAAAAATATTTACCTGACTCCTTAAACATTTTCTCCGTGAAGAACTAGACAGTTTCGTAAACGACTGTATCCTTAAGAAAAAGCGATAAGAACACGTCTTGCTCGGACGAGGACTGCCGCGTCACTGCCACACGAATGAAAGTTGTATATTTACAAGCCCACGCACACATAGGGCCGCGCGCACAACTGAGTTGAACTATCTATATCTTACCAGACTTAGATTTCATCTTTGGAGATTGGCAAATAACCTATAATTTCCGTTGTTGCAGTGTCAAACAGGGTTTTTTTTTTCTTTACCTCAATTTTAATTCTTTTTATTAGTTTGGCTTTCCTTCTTATTAGATTGTAATGTCCTTACGTTACAATTAGTTTTTACCTCACTACCTGCCCGATCCAAGGATTTAGTTTGCTTCGGAGTGTGGATTTCCTTTCCTAAGTACCTCTAATGGCAGGAAAAGCCCTTTGGCTGTAGCCCATTATCAGGAAGCTTGGATTACTTACCCCACCTTACGAGTGAGCTTTATAAGAGTTAATTATACCAGATTTCAAACGGACAGAGCCAAAGTCATTGGTATGTTTCTTTGTTGTATTAATTTTGATGGCGTTGTCATAAGGTCTTTATGATAACTACCTTTAGTTTCTTATTTATTCATCAGTCTTTATGTGACTTTTAAAAATATTTTACTTTTAATTTGTATTAGCAATGTAAACAGATTGCATTAATGACAGTACTAATTTAAGTACAAGAATTACATTTGTAATTAGACCTATAATATACCATGTACTCTACAGACACTACGGGATAATAAACTGCCACTTAAGCTTATAACATCTCTTTACTTAATAGCTGCCCCCCACCCTAGATTAAAGGTCTAGCGCTGACCGAGCTGTTCGAGGCATTCATTGTATTTGTTATTAGTTGTCTGTGTTCATTTAAGGTTAAGGCACCTGGCGCCCTAGATTATTAGTTTTGTTAGAATTTGTGGTGCCGCACTAGTTAGTTTATTCATTTATTTGGAACATAGATTACCTTAACATTACATTACATTAAAAAAACATTTTTTTTTAATTTTTTAATATTACACTGTGAAGAACCTCTTTAATTTTAAGAATTATAGGGAAATTATTGCGAGCTTTGATAGAATTTTTAAAAGATCTTGTAGGCAGCTCAAGGAGTCTGATAAAATAAGGGACTTATCAAGCTTATGAGATTCCACATAGGAGACCGCTTCTAATAAGGCAATAGATTCTCCTGAAAAGATAGAGTTGTAGGAAGAGCATTTATAACTTAATATAATTTTAAATTTGGGAATCAAAACTGCAGAACCAACAAAGGCATCTGAAGAGAGTTTTGATGCATCTGTATAAAGCGTAACCCAATCAGACCAATCCTCCGCAATGATGTGGAGAAAGTTTTGGTTGGCTGCCGGAGAATGTTTATTGATGCCAAAGTCAAGGATGATTTTTGGTAGGAAGGTTAACGCATTATAGTCGAGCTCAAAAAGAGGATTTAATGAAGATTGAAAGATAGGATCAGATAGATTTTTCATTTTAATAAAGGAATTAAGGAGCAAAGGGAGGGACTTGTGTCTCCAGTACAATGAGATAGTGGCCAGACTAGATAGTTGAGACAGAATTGGAAAAAGGGGATGGGAATTAATTTGGACTGCATTAAAGAAGTAAGGAGAGGCCTTTCTAAGGAGAGGCCTATGTCCAGCAGTGGACTAGTATAGGCTGTTGATGATGATGATGTTGATGAAAGAAGTATCTGTCAGCTAAGAATTGGCGGCGGAGATGAAGGGGAGGTTCCAAGCATTCTACTTGGAGGGCATTCACTGGAGAGCATTTCATAGCACCATAATTCGAAGGCACTTAGACTGGATCAGCTGAAGCTTAGACAGGGCAACTCTATTACATGGTTCCAGAAGGAAAGAGCCATAATCAAAGTGACTCCGAACTATGGCATTGTATAAAAGTTTTTGGCAAAAGGGGTGAGAGCCCCAGCGGACCCCAGATAAGGCCCGCATAACGTTCACACCCCACTCGCTCGTTTTAATAACATGGTTTAGATGGTGAATACCAGATAATTTAGAATCAAGAATGAGGCCTAAAAACTTTATGGAATCTTTTATTGGAATTAGTTCGCCTGCTACAGAAAGGTTGATATTAGGGATATTACGTTTGCGAGAGTAAACAAGAGCACTACATTTAGAAACAGACAGAGAAAGATTGTGGTCCAATAGCCAAACGTTTTAATAATACAGAGCGGAATTCAAACGGGAAGTGGCAGTAGAGAAGGAGGATGACGAAAAATATATGGCAACATCATCAGCATATTGAAGAACTTTACAAAAAGAACTGACAGACTGATCTAGGTCGAAAGTATAAATATTATAAAGTACCGTACGTTGCCTTGTTGACGTCGGGCCTGTTTCCGAGAACTAACAGAATCACTGTGTCTCAAAGTTTTTTGCCGTTACTTTTGCCAAAAAATCCTTCTAATAATATATATTTCAAGATGTATCCAGAAAAGTGCGGTTCTTGTGGTGACCAGCTGTCTGAATTTCCACTGTGCAAGCATTACTGAGGCTGGGTATCGAAGATTGGGTGATAGGAAATTGACATGGCGTTGCATGAAGTGCAAGCAAACATCAAGCTCACCAAAATCACCAATTCCAAGTGTTGAAGCGTCTGTCCTGCAAGAGATCCGAGCTTCTGCCAAAGAACAATGGCAGGTCCCCATACATAATTTTATTTGAAGTGAAATGACAGCGTTTAAATACCAAAAATGCCTAAAACCCTTGAGAATTTATTCTTGAACATTCTCATAAAAAAATTACTAGCGAAAGAAGTCTAGGAAAAAAGATATTGGCTTTTGAATGTTTCGAGGTTAAGTACTAAAATATTGTCAATGTTTTGTTTGAAACTAGATGGCGTTGTGTGTCATATATTCGAAAATATTATTCATCATTATTATTACTTATTAGCAACCCTATTTTGCTGTAGAAAGTGTTAGCCGACTCTCTAAATGGGTGAAGGAAAGAAGGGTATTTGCTTGGCATCTATTGGTAAACAATAGAAAAAATCTTCGCTTACATAGCAGGTGTAATACTAGCTATAAATAAATAAATTAATAATAATAATTTGAATAAATGTACTTCAATACACATTTAAACAAGGCGGGAGCATTTATTTATTTATTTAGTTATTCAACAGTCAGTAGTTGTGACATTATTTACTAAAAGCATGCATCCATTTTATTGAGATTAATGCACAACATTTTAAGGCAATCACATCATGCATAATGGAGTAACACTATATGAAATTAAAATTAAAATAAACATATATGAGAGTTTAATACTAAACAAAAGTGAAACAACTAAACAAACTACAATTGCCTTGTGAGAAATGGAATGTAAGTCATGCGTGTAAGTGTCAAACGACAAGACTAGTAAGTGCGACGACGACGTATCGACATTTTAAAAATATCGATATATGTCTATTCATGTGCCGTTATCAACCTACAATGTCTTTTTCTCATCAAACTAAACAGTATATTGTTTTAGTATTTTTCTGTAGGAAAATAACATAACTATATTCTATTTATTTTGGTGTAGCAAAAATCTTTTAAAAAGAGTCAAAAATATTCTAAATTATTTCTAATTAGGTTGATTTAGTCACTACAGTACTAGTTACGGTAGCGTATGAGTAAACCCGTGGGCAGAAGCAAATTCATAATCATAATAGGTAAACCTTCGATAGATATTTCAAGCCAAAGTTATAACAATCGATTATCGATAAAACGTTCCATAATATAATAATATCATCACGCATCCCTAGTCAGTTCGTGATGGCGATTCTGACATTACGTACTTAGGTCAAATAAAAACTTTAAAAATATCCAATCTCTTATTAGACTTATACAACACATGGCGGTATAATGATAAATCATAGAAAAAATATTTAGTAAGGTTACTATTAGTCAATTTTTTAAACGCTTCAGTTTTAGGTAAATATGTTTCTGCCATTGTTCTTTACGCCTCTAGAAGGACTTAAAGATGAAATCAAAGCATTGAGAGATGAATTCGCTGATTTAAAGTCGTCTTTTAACAAAAAAATTGATGATTTATTCAATGATTTTAGTGACAAAATTGAAACCATGGAGCAGCGCATCGTGCAGGTGGAAAAGATTCAGTGCCAAGTTAGTCGCTTGCAGACTTGCGTCGAAAGATTGGAGGAAGAATCTAGCAGCGGGGATCAGTGGAATCGCATGAATAACATAGAGATTAAAGGGGTCCCACAAACGGCAAATGAGAATCTCTTCAATATTGTAATGCAGATTGGCGCAAGAATAAACTATCCTATCACAAAAAATCAGATCAACTTTGTAACCAGAGTGCCAACGCGTGATAAAGAACATACAAAACCAATAATAGTTGGATTTTGTAACCGATATGTTAAGGAAGATTTGATCGCGGCATCCAGATGTGAACTTAAGAACATACCCCTCATCGCCAATCAAATTGGCTTATCAGGAAATCATAGGATTTATATTAACGATCACCTTACGACTAAAAACAAAATCCTGCTTTCGAAAACTAAAAAAGCGGCAATGGAATTGAATTTTCGTTATGTATGTGTCAAATATGCAAAGATTCACGTCAGGAAAACAGACACTGCCCGAATAATAATTGTGAAATCAGAAAAAGACTTGAAAAAAATAATTTGATCCAATGTTATAAAACCACCCAAAATTATAATTTAATTTACTATTTACACAGAACCAAAGTACTAGTAATCGTAAGAAAGTTTGAGAGCCGTAGACAGCAGCGTGCATACTGCGTTTTTCAAAGCATTCTGTGTCGCTGTGTCATGAATCGACGTACGTTACACTATTTTTGTACTCATTCGCATATATTATGCAAAGTTAATTACATCCGTAAATTTTATAAATTAGAGTTCATTATAATATGTTGCATTTTGTACGCTGTACGCGGTACCGGTTGGCGCCTATTCTGTTTATTCGTAAGTTGTATTTTTTAAACTTAGTTTTTATATGTCGCTGTGCATTGCTGTGCTTGTCAGTCTGTTGTAAACTTATGATTCTACCTCCTTAAAAAATAATAACTTCGTTCGAAACCTACCGTGTAATTTATTAATTCGGTTAATTGTTTTTATATTTTTAAACAAATATTATATTGTTAGATCTAGAAATGGCTACTATTAATATGTATTACCAGAATGTGCGAGGATTGCGTACAAAGACCTCCAACTTTTATCGTAGTATGTCTCAACAATTATGATGTAGTTGTGATAACGGAAACTTGGTTAGTGAATCACATTCATAGCAGTGAATTATTTGATAGTCGATATCTTGTCTGGAGGCGAGATCGTGATTATTCTCGTACTGAACAACAGCTTGGCGGTGGTGTATTAATTGCGATTAAAAGTGAGTTTACCGTTCTCGAGAGACCGGACTGGCGTAGTTCCGCTGAGGATATTTTGGGTCACAGTCATACAAAAGAAGACAAGGCCTCAGGTAACTTATAATATACATATCTGTACTGTTTATCTTTGTGATGAAAACCAAGGCAACTCTTACAAAACTCAATTACAAATTGTTTCTAACAACATAAATAAACTAATTCTTACATACCCCCTGGATAAATTTATAATTCTGGGTGACTTTAATTTTGCTAACAAGGTGCAGTGGTCCCACGCATATTGTGACAGTGCCGAATTACTTCCTACCAGTATTTCATGCCCGCAAATTGTTGGTTATTGGGATACAATGCAAACATGTAACTTATCACAATATAACTGGGTTCGCAATGTCAATGATAGATTGTTAGACTTAGTATTTTCTAACGACTCGGTTACTATTACTGAGTGTGAGACTGATCCTTTGATAGTGCCAATCGATTTAAACCACAAGCCCTTCATCATCCAGGCAGGATTTGTAGAACTTCACGCACTTCCAGAAAAAAATAAAACAAAGAATCTTTTTTCGCAAGGAGATTATAAGACTATAAATAGTGAACTGGATAACATTAATTGGGAGGAAGCTTTGTCAGCTGAATCATTGGATGATGCTGTCAATTCATTTTATAACAGGTTATATGCGCTTAGAGATAAATTTGTACCGCTAAAATAATAATAAAGCACTCCTCGCACCCTCTGTGGTATAACAGTGCTTTAATTAAAATCCTAAAAGAAAAATATAAGTATCACCGTAAGTATAAAACCTACGGAAACAAATCGGACTATCGTTCGTATTCGATACTTCGCACTAGGGCAAAAACTATTGAAAAGTCGTGTTTTGAGGCATATATGGAAAGGATTGAAACCTCTATTGTGAGAAATCCCAAATCATTCTGGACCTACGTTAAGAGCAGGAAGACTGCAAGTGTGTTACCCAATGTAATGCAATTTGGTGAGGTAACAGCGAGTACAGGTGAGGAAATTAGCAATTTGTTTGCAAATTATTTTTACTCAACATATCAGGAACCTGACTCAGCTCCCAATGACCGCAACGTCTCCTGTAACCCTTACCATGTTAACACTGTGACATCTATCGGTACAATCGAGGTAAGTCCTTCGCAAGTACTTCAACTGCTCAAAACCCTGGATCTCTTCAAGTCCGCTGGTCCTGATTTGATACCTCCGATATTCATAGTCAGATGTGCTGATAGTCTTGTCGTTCCCGTCTGTATTTTGTTTAGGAGATCTTTATCAGAAGGCATAGTTCCAACTATCTGGAAATCTGCGTTTGTTACCCCTGTGTTCAAGAAAGGAAATAAATCCAACGTTGGAAACTATCGCCCTATTTCTAAAATGTGCTTGCTCTCTAAAATACTTGAACGTATGGTTCATACAAATGTATACGGGATGGTTAGAAGTATTATCGGTGAGGAACAACATGGTTTTCTAAAAAACCGATCCACAACATCAAACTTGATTCTCTCGCATGAATTTGTATCTAGTGGCATGGAACAGGGTGCACAGGTAGACGTCATATATACTGACTATAGCAAATGCTTCGACAGAATAGATCATCAGCTGCTTTTACAGAAATTACTGGCCGCTGGAATTCATGGCGATTTGTATAGATGGTTTACTTCTTATATAGAAAGTCGGACACAGGCCGTGGTTCTTAGGGGCTACATCTCCGACTGGCAAACCATCATTTCCGGTGTTCCACAGGGATCAATCTTGGGGCCTCTGTTGTTTGTTTTATTCATCGCTGACATTAAGAGATGCTTCGAACACTCCTACATCCTGCTCTATGCTGATGACATGAAAATTCACAAAAAAGTAAAAAAACTGTCTGACACTCAAGAACTTCAAGCTGATCTTGATAGATTTGAAATGTACTGTAAAGTTAATAAACTTCAGCTTAATGTAACCAAATGTTTTTAGATAACGTTCTCCCGCAAAACATCTACAATTGGTCTAGGTTACACATTGAGTCAGCAGCAAATCAGCAAAGTCGATAGTGTTCGAGATCTTGGTATTATGCAAGACAGCAGGCTAATATTCGATTAACACATTGATAGCATGGTTAGTAAGGCGTCAAGGGCCCTTGGCTTCATTATGAGAACAGTCACCAGTTTCCGTACTATTAAGCCCATAAAAGTTTTGTACTGTTCCTTTGTACGCAGCCTTTTGGAATATGCATCGCAAGTCTGGAGCCCACAATACGAAGTCTATAAGTTTGCTATTGAGGGTATCCAGAAGAAATTTTTGCGATATTTGGACTTTAGAGCGCAGCAATGTTCTCATGACTACATTCATCGTTGCAGACGGTATCACTTCCTTAAACTAGAATATAGGCGCCTTATAGGTGATATTTGCTATTTGACTAGCATCGCGAATGGTACAATTGACTCCACTGAGCTCCTATCTAAATTAAGTTTGCGTACCAACCAAAATAGTCTAAGACAACGACCATTGCTCCATGTTAACTTTTAAACTTTCGCGTTCCATGATAATTAATATTATTTAACGGGAATTAACGCGATCTCTTATTACTCTCTTACTACTACTCTCTTATATTATTAATCTATCTCAATCGGACTATGATTTGTGTGACCGGGTTACGTTTTTACAAGCGAGTCGTACCTTCGAGTTATGTAGTAAAAATTTTGATCGAAAGTTCTCGAAGGAATATAATCGACGGTATACAGAAAATAAAGCGTCACCCGGGGTACCCGAGAGATCGAAGGACACCGTTGTAAACTTGTCAAACGTGAGTTTAGATGATACAACAATGAACATCTTGGCTAAAGGTATGAACTTCGCTCCGACACCTAAACGAATACCGTTCGAGAATGTAATCAGTAGCGTCGAGGAATCGATTACACGGAACAAAGTACCGCCCGGCGATGCCGATATCCTAAGACAGGACGTTGCGGTAATATTACGTCGGTCAAAGCTTCCGGCTGGTAATATCACTATCGAAGAGCGTCAAGCACTGAAAAACATTAGGGATAACCAGGATATTTTAGTGCTTAAGGCCGACAAGGGAAACGCTACCGTAGTGATGAATACAACTGATTACAAAAGCAAAATACTTGAACTGTTGAGTGATAATAAGGTTTATAAACCGGTAACATACAACCCCACGGCCAGAGTAACGCGAACAATACGATCTCTAATCCGGGACAATAAGGACCTATTTTCAGAAGACGAGTACAACAGACTGTACAAACCAAAGTCACACCAGCCACCGAAATTATATGGTCTGCCTAAGATACACAAGCCTGACGTACCGCTGCGGCCTATTGTAAGTCAAATTGCTTCTCCTACTTACGATCTAGCAAAGCACGTTGCTTCAGTATTGCAACCACTTATAGGCAAAATACCGTCTTTTGTGAAAGACTCACGGCACTTCATACAAATCACAAAAGATCTGACGTTGGAACCGGATGACGTCATGGTGAGCTTTGACGTGGAGTCGCTTTTCACCAATGTTCCAATAAAGGAGTGCCTAAACGTCGTAAAAGACCTACTGAGATACAACGAGCTGCCGTTAAACTATATGGATCTACTTGAACACTGTTTAGATGGCAACTATTTCCTTTTCCAAGGTCAACATTACCTCCAGATTGATGGTGTCGCGATGGGAAGTCCTGTAGCGACAGTACTGGCCAACATCTGGATGGAACATTTTGAAGAGAAGGCTTTAAATCTCGGCCCGAATACCGTTAAGCTATGGAAGCGATACGTGGATGACATTTTCAGTATCGTCAAAGGAAACAAACAAGAAGTGGATCAATATATACAACATCTTAACTCTATTCACCCCAAAATTAGGTTTACATATGAAATGGAGACGGACAGGTCGTTGTCCTTCTTAGATGTTAAAGTAGCCGTGAGATCGGATGGGTCCTTGTCACACTGTGTGTACCGTAAACCTACTCATACGGACAGATACCTACACGCCACGTCTCATCATCACCCCCGGCACTTGCAATCTGTTATGACTTCACTCAAAAACAGAGCTTACGATCTCTGTGACCCTGAACATTTAGAACAGGAGCTAAAACATGTTCAGGAGGTACTCAAAGGTAACGGATATCAAGTGAAAGGAGGACGGAAGCAACCGAAAATAAGACGCAAGTATCCAGAAGTGAACAGGCAACCGGCCTATATGCCTTATGTCAAGGGAGTTACGGACAAGATCGGGTCTGTACTAAAGAAATATTCCATTCCGACAGTATACACACCAGGCATAAAGGTTCACAACATCGTCGGCACACCGAAGGATATATTGCCACTACAAACTCCGGGTGTTTATAAAATAGACTGCAGCTGCGGAAGCTCATACATAGGCCAAACTAAGCGGACTATTGCAGAAAGGGTCAAAGAGCATATCGCTGCTGTGAAGAACCGACAGACGAGCAAATCAGCGATTGCAGAACATGCACTCGATGCAGGCATCAACCACTGGATTCAATTTCACCGCACGCAAGTCCTCTCCACCGAACGTCACTTTTACTCAAGAGTTGTACGTGAAGCGATTGAGATTAAAAAGCATAAAACTTTCAATCGGGAAGATGGTTTTAAATTATCTACAGCGTGGAATCCAGTGTTAAAAAACATACCACCTCGCTTTTCTGCGCAATCGGTTAAACACCAGGGGACTAACCAATAGGGATAGGGGATAACCAACACCAATAGGGACTCATCAGTTTGCTTACAGAATAGGGACACTGTTAGTGTGGTATGTGACGGTACATGGCGACACAAAAACAATATCGAAAATGTGCGGGTAGATGAAGAGCCTTCTACTTCACGGATTCGACGACGGAGGGCGTGCGCCGATGAGCCAGTCAGCCTGTGACCACGGCCGGTGCAACCTGGTCGAAACGTCAGGCAAACCAAAGGTATGTAATACCCTAAATAAGAGATCGCGTTAATTCCCGTTAAATAATATTAATTATCATTGCTCCATGTGCCGTTCGTGACCTCCAACTATAGAAGTAATTCCTTCCTTCTGCAAAGTGCTCGTACCTTCAATGAACTTCATAGCTCTCAGCAGTATGACTTGTTCTGTATTGAGCCGGGCACAGTAAGGCGGCTTTTATCAAGACAATTTTTTTTTACTGTTGGATGCGGTGCTCAAACTGATGCGTAATATATATGTAGTATTTATTGTTATTTGTGTGTAGTGTAGTACAAAAACGGTTCTTGGTATTAAGTGTATTAACATTGTGCTGATGACTGCATAATGTAATAGAAACATCTGTTACATTGTGTGGTTGTTAGCATTGTCTTTATTTAGCGTTGTGTTTTTTTTTTTTTTTTTACTTTGTATTTATTTAAAATAATTGAATTTCTTGTTATTATTTGCTCTCATGTTCATGTTCGTATCTGTTTATGCTAGTATCTGTATAAGAATATGTTGAATGTGTGTCTGTATGTGATCATATATATGACCTATATATATATATGGGTCGCATATCGTATCACGTGTCATATGCCCTGTCACTTAGAGTAGACTAGTATCGTATTGTTACCTATCTATGGAGGCTTGTTGTTAGCAACATGAACACACATTTGTATAAACCATAAATTTATTAGTCTGTAAGCCTTCTTCAAAAGTAAATAAATAAATAAAAATAAAGGATGGGACTAAGCACTGAACCCTGCGGAAGGCCCTTCCATACAATTACTGCCTTTAGAGCGCGCTCAAAGAGCCATTCTTAAGGTGGCGACATTCCGCCCATTTATATTTCCCACACACGAGCTTTACATTGCATGTAATGTACTAACAGTCCGACAGTTATTTATATTGCACAGCATTCTAAAACAGCATACTGAACTTCCCTATAACCCCATACCATCAAATAAGAGAAGGAAGGACATAGTGTGTAGCAGGCCTCAAGCTAGTCACACATTTGTTCATAGATTTTATTTATTTTTAGGACCTTTTTTATACAATAAAATTAATAGAATACTAAATATATACAGCCTCAATAATAAAAAATGTGTGAACATGTTATCAGAATATTTAGGTAAATTTAACTATGCAGACACAGAAAATGTATTGGCAATTGTTAAATGAGTCTTAAATAGTTTTGTATACTATTATTTTCTATTATTTGCTTTCGTACGTGTACACTTTGTAGTATTTTTTATATTTGCTAGTGATCTGTTATGTTTATCTTAAATTTCTACCTTAAAAATTTCATGTCAAGCGATCGCCTGAAACACAGGTTTACCCTAGTTCAGGCAGGCAGCGACTAAAGTTTTTAAACAAAATCGTAAGATCTTTATGAAATCTAATCATAAAATAAACACTACTATAGATTTACGCTAGTGTAACTTAGTCTAATTATTGTCTAAGATCTATGTTAAACTGAAATGTCCTACACTGTTATATTTATATTGGTCAAATAAATAAATTATTATTATTATTATTATACAAGAAGAGGAGGGAGAAAAGAACCTTGATGACGAATAGAGATAGTACGACACATGAGCATATTGCAGATGACGTGGAGTATCCTCGCTGGAATACTCAGATGTAGCATTTTCTGCCTGAGAAGAGAAAGTTGTACATTGTCATAGGCTGCAGAGATGTCCAAGAAAACACCGATTACATTCTCGTTACGAGAAAATGCAAGGCGAATGTCAGAGGAGAGGATGCTGAGGCCTTTTCTAAAGCCATACTGGTTTTTGGCTAACAATTCCTTGTGTTCTAGAAACCATTCGAGTCTGAATTTAATTAAGGTTTCCATTATTTTAGCTAGTACTGAGGAGAGCGCAATAGGGCGATAGGAAGACGAATTTCTGAGATCTCTACCAGGTTTCAGAACAGGAATGACAATTTGGGTCTTCCAAGATTCAGGAATTTGACCATAATAAAAGATGGCATTGAGGATACTGAGGAAGAAAATTTTGGAAGAATTGGAGGATTTACGAATAAAAGAGTAAGGGATACCGTCAATGCCGGGAGAGGAATCATGGAGATTATCTAGAGCAAAGGATAGTTCTGTGAAAGAGAAGGGATCATCCATGGTATTTTGAGAGGAATCTGGAATAAACGGATAGGAAGGTGGGCAACAATCGAAACCTGGAGCATATGGAGGAGCCAGTTGGCTAAGGAAGTCGTGTAGGAATGAATGAGGGTCATTGCTAGAGATGTTTGTTACATCAAGACTTTTTCGGAATGACTTGAATTTTTTCCAGACAAGTGAGAGACTAGAGCGAGGAGATAAGGACTCACAAAATGAACGCCATCCTAAAGATTTTTTAGCAGAAAGAAGTCTAGATGTGCTAGCAGCAATTTTTTTAAAATTGAGGAAATCCGACATAGAAAGGGATGCAGCAAATGTGTTCTCAGCCTCCCTGCGCTTCTTAACACTGGCAGTACATTCAGAATCCCACCAAGGGGGAGAAGCAGTCAATTTATTGGAAGGAAGTTTGAGGGGAATAGAGCAATCAGCAGCTGAGTTAATTGCAGAGATAAATTGGTCATAGAGGACAAGAAAATTAAAGGAATTTGTTTGAGGGAGAGTGGTTAAATTTAGATCTAGTGATGTTGCAAATTGCTCCCAATTGGCTTGGGAAACTCTGTATTTGAGGAGGGGATGTAGGGTTTGGGGAACATATGAAGTAGACGGGAGGTATGAAATTAAAATAGGGAAGTGATCACTACCAAGGGAGTTTGGCGGGGGGGACCAGGATAGGAGGGAGACTAGGGTAGGAGAAGATAGTGTTAAATCTGGAACACTAATATTTTGGCATGGAGAAACTCTACGAGTTGCGGATCCATCATTAAGGATGCACAAGTTGCAATCATCCATAACGTCAAGTAAGACAGAGGAGCACGAGTCAATACAGTGAGATCCCCATAGAGTGTGACGGCACTTAAAGTCTCCTAAAACAATCATAGGGGAGGGGATAGTTGAAAGAATTGTTTTTAATTCAAGAAGAATGCTTGTGTTGGGATGGGGAATATAGACAGAGACAAAGGAAACATTAAAAGCTCTGAGGGCCACTATATTTAAGCCAAGAGAGTGGTTTGGTAATAAGATTAGAGAGAATGTAATATTCCTATTGACCAATAAGGCACAACCAGCATAATCATCACTTCTATCGTCCCGAAGACAAGAGAAACCAGAAATTCTAAAATGGAATTCAGGCTTTAACCACGTTTCCGAAACTGCAAAAAGAACAGGTTTATGTTGATTGATCTAATAAGAGATATCTTGTTTGTTACGTCGGATACTCCTACACTTCCTGTTCACGCCGTGTCTTAATGGTGGTGCGGCGGAAGGAGTTTAAACCGGTTACTCGCTGGTTATGCGATCGCCCCACCTTCACCTCTACGCGCCGACATTCGACGACTTATTTTGCCCATGTATACACGTCTTACATTATGTACTAAATATTATATACATTTCGAATATTGTAAGTTTCGCTAATTATAATACAACTGAATGCTTGGAGCGTCTGCGTTTCAATTGGCCAACCCAAGACACCAGTATTCATCATTTGGTGACCCCGACGTGATTTACCGAATTACGAGGAGAACAAAAGGACCCGTACAACAGCTTCCAGCCAACCCTCGCTTCAAGCCAGCCGGTCAGCCCACAGCGCCGCCGCCAAGGTTTAGCCAGGGAAGTGTACCTACCAATTAATCCTTTTTTTCTAACATCCTACTATACCCACTTCTATTCGATTGTGTGATTTTGCCAACTTCTATGCCTTTTCATGCCTAAATCTCGCGATCTGGTTGAAAACTTATATTTTATTCTATCTATATAGCTTACATATAATAGTTAATGAAATAGCTTCCCTTTACTTGCGCATCAGTGTGCAAATTATTTTATATCTAACAAAAATTATTCTACTGATATAGCTTACACATAATACCTATTCCATCAAATAGCTTCTCGTGATTCAGCATCAGAGTATAAATTATTTCATATCTTACAAAAATAGTTACGAGTAAATAAGTGCGGGGTAGGTAGGTGCCTGCAGCCGTTATCTATAGCTGCGCGTACACCAGTGAAGCGCTGTGTACCTCATTATTTATATTGTATAAGCTTTTTAGTTACATTCACGCATTTGTGCCATTTTAATTGCTTTAATACTTTAATTTGGTTTTTTCATTTTTCTAACAATGCCTGACACAACACTACCTCCACTATCTGCGCTTATCACCACAAGAAGCTCGATTAAAGGTCAGATAACTAAATTTAGAAATTATCTTGATAGATTAATTAAATTTGAGACTATTTCGTATGAAGAAAAGACAGAACTGGCATTGAGGTTTGAACGGTTCCGGTTACTTTTTGATAAGTTTGACGAACTTCAAACGCAAATTGAAATTTCGTCTTCAACCTCAATGCAAGTTGAAATAGATTCTCGAGAGGAGATAAAAAACGATTTTTTTACATTAATAGCAAGCGCTCAAAGGATAATGAATGAATCGAACGAAAAATCGGATGTTGATGTTGCGCAAGCGCAGTGCAGTTACCGCGGTACCGGCGGTGAGGTAAATTTTAGATTACCCTTAATTAAAATTGCAAATTTTGATGGTACCTTTTCCAAGTGGCTGGAATTTAGAGATACCTTCAACTCTCTGATTCACGGCAATGACCACATAAAATCTATACATAAGTTTCACTATTTAAATTCCTATTTGGAGGGGGAAGCATCTCAAGTAATTAGTAATTTAGAGGTTACAGAGTCTAATTATACTGAGGCTTGGCAGCTCCTTTGCGATAGGTATGACAACAAAAGGCAATTGATTAATAATCATCTCAATTCCCTGTTTAATATTCAACCCATAGGTCGCGAATCAACCAAGGGATTGAGGTATTTAGTTGATCACGTGTCTAAAAACTTACGAGCTCTAAACACACTGGGTCAACCCACTGATAAGTGGGACACATTAATTATACACATGGTCTCAGCAAAGCTCGACAGTAATACTAACTTTAAATGGGAAGAACATAGGAACTTGCTTGATGATATGCCATCACTTTTTGATTTTCATAAATTTTTGAAGTGTCGCGCCGACATTCTGGAGTCGGTCCAGCGAAACAAATCTGAACGAGTCACATCGCAGCCCAAACGAGACTTATTCAATTCACACAAGTTACCAGTGAAATCTTTGCAAATTTCAGTCCCTTCTGGCGCTTCATCTATTGCTTCTGCTTCTTGTGTTGTCTGCAACGGCCAGCACCGCATCTACGACTGCTCCTCGTTCCTGCTCAAGTCCATTGAAGATAGGATTAAAGAGGCGGTAAATTTAAAACTTTGTCTCAATTGTTTACGCAAGGGTCATTCTTCTCACCGTTGTAGGTTGGGCCCCTGCTCCAAATGCAGAAAGCGTCATAATACCTTGCTACATAGGGAAGTCTCTCAGGCTGACAATACTCTTGTGAGCCCGCCAGCGCAGCCCGACACTCAGGTCACGACTGGTGTGGCTACAGCTCACAACAATCAGGTTTTGCTATCTACGGCACTCATTGATGTTTATAACCCTGTAACCAACGCTTATCGAACCGTTAGATGTCTTTTGGACAGCGGGAGTCAAACTTCTATAATCACTTCCAGCTTGAAACAACAGCTAAAGTTGACTCCTCAGCTTACTAATACAAGCGTAGTAGGTGTAGGTAATATTACTATGTCATCTGTGCCCGAGCGGTGTAATATAATAATAAGATCTAAATATAACAAGAAAGTCAATTTAAATACATCGTGTTTAGTTTTACCCACTATTTCTAGTAACATACCTCACAAATACTTTAATATTTCTCACTTTAAACTCCCGTCTAACATTAAACTCGCAGATTATAATTTTAATAAACCAGCACCTATCGATATTTTAGTAGGTGCCGATCTATTTTGGTATTTAATAGGGTCCGAGCAAATAAAATTAGGCAAGTGCTTACCTATCATACGTAAGTCTAAGTTAGGTTGGATATTGGCAGGGCCTATGTATGATAGAACTTCATTAAAACAACCATTAACTCATTGCAATTATATTTCCACAAGTGACAATTTAGATAAACAATTAACGAAGTTTTGGCAGCTGGAGCAGATCCCTCAGCCTACTGCCCAGCACACCGATGTCGAAGCCGAATGTGAACAACACTTTGTCGAGCACACATATCGCAACAAAGACGGTCGGTTTTGTGTGCGACTTCCATTAATCACCGAGCCCGATTGCTTAGGTGATTCATATCGACTAGCTAAAAAACGGTTTATCGGATTAGAAAGGCGATTTAAAAACAATCCGGATCTGAAAACATCCTATCAACAATTTATTTCAGAATACGCTAACCTAGGCCATCTTTCTGAGTCTAAAACTAAGCTACCTTATACTTCATTTTTTGTACCACATCATCCTGTACTCAAACCATCTAGCGAGTCAACTAAAACTCGAGTTGTATTTAACGGCAGTGCCGCCACAACATCGGGGTACTCAATCAATGATCTACTGATGGTTGGGCCGTGTATACAAGACTCACTTTTTAATATCTTGCTTAGATTCAGAACATATAAATATGTAATGACAGGTGACGTTGAAAAAATGTATCATCAGATTTTGGTTCAAGATTGTGACCGTGATTTACAAATGATACTCTGGCGAAATAATGAGAATGAAAGGTTAAAAACATTAAGACTCAACACAGTTACGTACGGATATTCTAGCGCCAGCTTTTTAAGTACACGTTGCTTGTGGCAGCTGGGAGAAGAATGTGACGACACACATATTAAAACTATTATTCAAAGCGATTTTCTAGTTGACGATTTATTGACAGGGGCGGACTCGGAGGATGAATTATTAAAAATAAAAATTTCAATCGATCTGGCTTTGGCAGCCGGTTGTTTTCCTCTACGTAAGTTTCGTTCCAACTCAAAATTAATTTTAAATTCTTGCCAAAGTCTTAATCCTCAAGGTAGTCTTATACTAAGTTCCTATTCACATACTCTGGGAGTAGGCTGGGAGTCTGCTGCTGACGTCATACATTTCCCCACTCAATACAACACAAAAAACGTTTCCCCTACCAAAAGATCTATTTTATCGGACTCATGCAAAATATTTGACCCTTTGGGTATTTTATGTTGTTTAACTATAGTGCCTAAAATTTTAATACAAAAATTATGGTTAGCTAAACTTAATTGGGATGAGCCCGTGCCCGATTTTATTGAGGCAACTTGGAGACAATTTGTTAATGGTTTATTTTTATTACAATCACTACAAATTCCTCGGCACGTGTTATGTGATTCCTCTAACTATATAGAAATGCATTGTTTTTGCGACAGTAGTAAGAACGCCTATGCGGCCTGTGTTTATCTAAAATCTATGAATCATCGCGGTGACGTCGCAGTCCGGCTCCTGTGCGCCAAGGCGCGCGTGAGTCCGGTGGCACCCACTACGATTCCCCGATTAGAGCTCTGTGCTGCAGTGCTCGGCGCTCAGTTAACGACAGCCGTTGTGCGCACATTGCGCTGCCAAATTAATTGTACTTTTTAGTGGACGGACTCTTCAATAGTACTAGCGTGGTTACAAACTAGCCATAATAAGTTAAACACTAACAGTAGCAACTATTTTGGAATTAACTGACGGCTCCGTGTGGCGTCACGTGCCCTCCACGTGCAACCCTGCAGACTATGCATCTCGCGGTGTTGACGCGCATAACTTAGATAAATTATACATGTGGTGGAACGGACCATCTTTTCTATATGAATCTGAATGTAATTGGCCACAATTATATACTAATAAATTAAATTTTAATGAAATTCCGGAAGTGAAAACAACTGTTATGTTAACAAATGAAACTCAAACCAATAATACATTAATTAATTTCGAAAAATATTCTAAACTTAAAACTATTCAACGGTTTTTTGCTTATGTACTTAGGTTCCTACATAACTGCCGTAATACAAATAACAAGCTCATAGGAGTTTTGCAGCCTGAGGAACTCGAATCTTCTTTTAAGCGATTAGTTAAAATGTCGCAATATAATAGCTTTCATGATGAATTAAAAACTCTTGTAAATAAACAACCATTGAGTTCTAAGAACTCCCTTATATCATTGAATCCCTTTTCAGATAGTGAAGGCATTTTGCGTGTAGGTGGCCGCCTCAACCCATCCTATTATTCTTTTGAAAAGCGCCATCCTATGCTTTTGCACGCTAAACATAGACTTAAGAGACTACTCTTTCAGCAGGAGCATCTGCGTCTCTTTCACGCTGGTCCCCAGCTGCTTCTCAGTTCCACGCGTGAGTACGTGTGGCGCGACCTCGCACGCACTGTTGCTCGGCAGTGTGTGACGTGTCGGCGCGCCGCTGCTAGAACCCTCACTCCTCTCATGGGAGCGTTGCCTTCTGAGCGCGTAACTCCCGACTTTCCATTTGTTAGTGTCGGTGTAGATTTTGCTGGACCGTTTTTAATTACAGATAGGAAGGGACGAGGTTGCAAAATTAACAAATGTTACTTAGCTATTTTTGTTTGCACTAGGTTTAAGTGTATTCATTTAGAGGCCGTAAGTCAACTATCAAAGGAAGCTTTTATATTATCTTTACGTCGTTTTATATCTAGACGCGGAAAGCCACGTGAGATTCTCTGCGATAATGGTAGGAATTTTGTCGCAGCCGCCAAAGAGATTGGTAACTTTTTAAACGAAAATTCTACTTCTATCTCCTCCTTCGCGTCAGAGGAAGGGATAAAATTTAAGTTTCAACCAGCCTACGCTCCCCATTTCGGGGGGATATTCGAGTCAGGGGTTAAGTCCGCGAAGTATCACTTAAAAAGAATTTTAGGCAACTGTCACCTAACTTACGAAGAATTGGCTACCTTATTCAATCAAATAGAAGCCATCCTTAACAGTCGTCCTTTGTGTCCTATTTCTTCGTCTCCAAACGATTTCCAACCCTTAACTCCAGGTCACTTCCTCATCGGCCGTGCCTTGACTTCCATGCCATCGCCTTCCATGGAAGGCCTTAACGAGGTCAGACTGGATCGCTATCAGAGACTTGAAGCTTTACGTCAACATTTTTGGAAGCGCTGGCAGCTGGAATACGTAGCCGAGCTTCAACAGCGAACCAAGTGGCGCAAACCAGACCGCCCTATTCAGCTGGGTGAATTGGTGCTTCTTAAGGAGGACAACGCGCCCCCTCTGCATTGGCATCTCGGCCGAATTTCAAGACTTTTTCTGGACCAGACGGGATTTCACGCGTGGCTGACGTTACTACTACCACTGGCACCTATCGACGAGGTGTGAAATACCTCTGCCCCTTATTGGACGAGCCTATAGAATCGTTGAAGACTTCCGTCTTCAAGGGCCCCCAGGATGTTCACGCCGTGTCTTAATGGTGGTGCGGCGGAAGGAGTTTAAACCGGTTACTCGCTGGTTATGCGATCGCCCCACCTTCACCTCTACGCGCCGACATTCGACGACTTATTTTGCCCATGTATACACGTCTTACATTATGTACTAAATATTCGATTCGAGTTTTGCTTAAATTACTATCATCATAGACTTTCTAAAATGTCAACATCATTGCACTGAATGGCTGGTTTTATAGGTTTCTAGATGAAATAAATCTTTTAATGTATTTATTCAATTAAATTTTTCTCCCATATTTATATATATTAGTATGTGTTATTTATTTCAGTTATTTATTATATTTCATATTTTACATCTATTCACCCATCTTTTCAAGGTTTACCAATCAGTTTTAATATTATGTATTGTTGTTAGCATATTCATCCACTCTTTGTATCTACCGTGGATAACTTTTATTGGCTACTCATGTAATCATAGTTTACTACATAGTTAAGAATTGCAGCTGTTGTTATCCCTAAAAAAATAAAAAAAAAAAAATAAAAAAAAAATTATATACATTTCGAATATTGTAAGTTTCGCTAATTATAATACAACTGAATGCTTGGAGCGTCTGCTTTTCAATTGGCCAACCCAAGACACCAGTATTCATCACTTCCATTGGAGGACCTGGAGAGCCATTGGAAGCATAATTTTTTGTGATAACCGAAAGTAGTTGTTCAACAAGAACTGCAACGTCGTACGGTAAGGCATCTGACATTTTAGACAGCATGTTAATTAAAGAGCAAAGAAGGAGTTGTACAAGATTGTCATTAGGAGTAGCAAGAGGAGTTGTTTCAGTAGGGGGGATAAGACAACAACCATTAGGGTGGATAGAAGTTGGGGACTGAGTAATTGTATTATGAGCATGAATATCTTATGTCTTCCCAGACATAGATATACGGCGAGGGAGAAGGTTAACTGTTTTTTTGTATGATTTAGAGGGAGAAGCAGATGGGAGAGGTACGATGGATGGATGAGTTTGAGGGTTTAGAGGGAAATTAGCAAGGGATTTGGGACTGGCAGCAGCCTCAGAATATAGCCGCTTGGCAAACTGTGGAAATCTAGCTGATGCTTCCATATAGCTAAGATTTTTCTGAGACATGACACTTTTGATGGATTTTTGTCTGTTATGTTCGGGAAATCTGTTATCAGTAGCACAATGGCTACCACCATGACATAAAAAACAAGATACCTCCGAGTCAGGAACCAGGCAGGAGTCACCAGAATGCGGCTGAGCACATTTATAGCAGCGGGGCTGGGACCTACATTGTTTGGCAATGTGGCCGAACCGACAACAATTCCTACATTGTATGGTAGGTAACTGGTAAAGCGACACTGGCAGAGATGCATTAAAACAAAAAAAAAATCTGGCAGACTCTGTCCTAGAAACGTAAGGACCACAGAGTTCAATGGGACCCAAGCGGATACTACATCTTTTCTATTCTTGACATTAAGACGTCTAGCTCGAACAACTTCGCCACAATTCTTAGGGACAGAGATTCCAGATACTAGTTCCTCTAGAGTCCACTCAGTAGGGATATCCCTAACAACACCCATATGAAATACTTGGAAGCGAGGAATATTTGCCACATAATTATATTTTCTGATAATTGGGGAGTTAACAAAATTATTCGCTGAGATAGCGGACATAAATTCCACACAGACTTTATTACGACCCATATTTTTAATGGTACCCTCTACAATATCAGGTATTTTGTTTTTATATAAAAACTGGGCGAGTTTGAGTGCCTTAAGAGACAGGCCGGATGATGGATCAGGTTCAAGTCTAGAAACATACACAGAATATGGACCCTTGTCTGATACCGAGTATTCGAGCCTGGAATCAGACTCAAATCCAGGTTTTAAGAAAATTGACTGAATCGATTCAGCTGGTAAACGTATTTTCTTTCCATCGAAGTCAACAGGAAAGACTGAGTCCGATTGTCGCTTTATAGCTCTGGGTTTATCGGGGGGGTAACACACCGCCCCCATCAGGAAGGTCTTCTACGGAAATGAGCGCGGTTGTTAATATTCACTAACCTTGTTAAGGATTATTCCTGTAAAAGAACCACACAAACACTACTTCGAAAGCACAATATGAAATTATACGCCAAAATTCAGAAAATAACCTAAAAACTCACTACTGTCGCTTCAACACACCAGAGACCGACGGCACTATCTACAGAAAAGTTAATTATCTTCTTCTTCTTATTATATGGCAAACTGTGCCGATGTCGACAATTCTGCCAATGTCAAGTACGATGGAAATACGCTGGTTAAGAGAAATACATAACAAAAAAGGAATTTGCAACCATTAAGTTTTTCCAAAATTAGCAGGTGGACTGCATATGGGTCTTTTGGTTGTGGTTAGTACACTGAAACAAACAGACAAATACGAATAAATAAAGTATGTATGTAATATATAAAGAGATAATTAGTAGACAAACACAAATAAACATCACAACATTACATTAGGTACACAGGTCAAAGTTTGATGCCATTGCAGCGGATGAAAAACATCAAGGCTTGTAAAAGTTTTGGGCAGGAAAAGGTAAGTAGGGATGCAGAGTTAATAGGGATGGGAATTTTTAATTTAGTTAGGTATGAATAAAGGTCTAAGGATGGATTATTTTTACTACAATTAAAGAAGATGTGGTCCAGGTTGCCTTCATCCAAGCCACACTCGCATAGAGACGAGTCCCGTACCCGAATTTTGTTCAAGAAGACAGGTGAGCTGCAGTGGCCAATACGAAGCCTACATATGGTGGAGACAACTTGTTGGGACACCTTTTTAAAATTAAAAAACCAAGGCTACGGAGGAATGCGTGGCTGTACTGAAAAATAGTAACGGCCTTTAAATTGTGCGGACCTGTTCCATTCCGCCTGCCAGGATGTCCTCAACTCTCTTTGAGGCAGTCTTAGGAGGTCATAGTGATGGTGAACCATATGTTTCTGATCTGCCATTGAGGAAGTAGCAGCACTTCTGGCTAACGAATCTGCACACTCATTGCCCATAATGCCACTATGGCTGGGAACCCATACCAACTGGACCAATTTGTCACTATGGGAGCAATTGAAGAGGCTTTTTTTTATTTCTAAGATCAAGGGGCTATGGAGTTTGCTATGGAATGGATCTTTTAGCAGGGCTTTAAGACAGCTAAGAGAATCAGAAAATATAGCAGCCTTATAGATGTTGTGCGATTCAACATATAGGCATGCGTCCAATACCGCGACACACTCGCCCGTAAACACAGAAGACTCTTCTGGACACTTAAACTGCAAAATGATTCTGGAGTTTTGGTAGTACACCGCAGCTCCAGTGTAACTATCGCTTGACAGTTTGGATGCATCTGTAAAAAACCTCTCAAACTCTACCAAGTGGTCATCCACATAAGCGTTAAAGGTGGAAACAGCCGAGGCAGATCCCTTAGGAATTCCCACATCCAAGAACACATTCGGCTTAAAACTAAGTATACTGTATTCAAAGGAAAAAAGAGGAAGTTTGTCAAATTTTACAGTTAAATTCGTAAAGGGAAAGTAGTAGCGAAAGGATTGTAGAATCAATGGAATTTCTTTATGTGCCCAGTACTTAGAGGTATTGCAAGTTATGTCTAAGTCAGTAATTTTTGGAAGAAGAGGGTGGGTCAATTTACAAATAAATTTCAAAACAAAGCATGAAGCAAAATATTGTCTTCTTAATTTTAGAGGTGGATCTGAACATTCAGCTTGTAATGCGTTAATAGGGGATGACTTCATGCAACCAGTAATAATTCTAAGGCACCTAGATTGCATCCTATCCAGAGTTGCTAATGCGCCTTTATTGTATGAAACCAGTAGGAAAACACCATAGTCCAATATGCTGCGCACTAAGGCATTGTACACTAGCTTCATGGTGTATGGATGGGCTCCCCACCAAACTCCGGCCAGGGCCTTTAAAATTGGAATAGTTCGTTCACATTTTGAGGCTAGATGGTTAATGTGGTGAACGCCAGTCAACTTAGAATCTAAATATACCCCGAGGAATTTAAATTTATTAACGAGAGGAATTTACTGCAGCTGTACTTTGACATCAATCTGTTGCAGAGTCTTCTTTCCGGTAAAGACAACGACTGCGCGACCTACTTTTAACATTACTAGAAGAAAGTGCGGAAAGGCTAAGGCCGTGGGATGATAGCCACCGCCACAGAGAATTAAGGGAGGTTGTGAGTGATGTGGCTGCATCTTGGATGGAATGGTTGGTTACATACAATGCCAGATCGTCGGCGTATTGTAGTATACTGCAATCATTGTTTAAACATGAGAGAAAGGCGGATATCGGATATCTAAGACCTTTACGGAAGCCAAACTGATAATTAGATAGTAGATTACTTGATTCCACAATCCACTCAAGACGGATTTTAATAAGGTGTTCAAGTAATTCAGGTAAAATTGATGATAAAGCAACTAGTCTGAAGCTATTTGGGTCTCCTGCATGTTTGCCAGGTTTCAAAATGGGAATAATTATTTGAACCTTCCACTTATCCGGGACCCAACCATTGGTATAGCAAAAATTCAAAATATTTAGGAAGTAGGATTTTGTACTAGAGCTAGCATTGGCTATAAAAGAGTATGGGATACCATCCATGCCAGGAGCAGAGTCTCGCACATTGTGAAGAACCATGTTCAGCTCCTCCAAGGAGAAAGGCTCATCGTGAGTACCTAGCGACTGAGGTGGAACACTTTATTGGGAGACTTCATCTAGATGTGGGACATAAGGGGGGGCAATTTTGTCTAGGAGGAGTTCAGCTGTGTCTGTGGAGATAGAGGAAGACACTGAGGGAGAGCATCCAGACCGGAACCGATTTATGTTCTTCCACACAATAGAAGATGGAGTAGATGGGGACAAAGAGGAGCAGAAGCTAATTCAACCAATGCGCTTTTTGCGTCGGAGGAGTCGCTTAGTAGAAGCAAAATCATTTTTATAATTTAATAAATTTTGAGTTGACATGTGAGCATTGTATCTCCTTTCGGACTCTTTTCTTAGCCTAATGGCATTAGTACACTCACTGTCCCACCAAGGGGGTGAGGGAATTTTGCCCCTACAGGAATTCTTAATTTTAAAGCAGCTGTCCGCACTTGACCTAACTGCATCCACAAAGGCATCACAATAGTCCGCCACATGGCCGCGATCATCGTAGGATAGGGATCTGTAGTCAAATCTAGGGAGGGTATGAACATTGGATTCAAGGATTTGAGAGAAATTTCGCCAGTCAGCTTCCGAGAGGTTATATTTTAAGAGGGGAGGGCATGATTTTTCCAGGTGAGTTGAGCTAGGGAGGGATAATAATATCGGGTAATGATCGCTACCACGAGACAAATCCGTGCACCGCCAGCAAGCAACAGCAGCAACTTCCAGGGAGCAAATGGTCAAATCAACACAGCTTTTGTTCTGACCAGGGAGGACTCTACGAGTGGAGCAGCCGTTATTGAGAACACAGAGGTTCAAATCATCAATGATCCCCAACAAACCAATGCCAAAACTGTCACAGTGCTCAGATCCCCACCTAAAGTGATGGCAGTTGAAATCTCCCATAACTAATATTGGGCTCCGCAGGCTCTGTAGCAAGTCTCTCAATATAGGGAGGAAACTCTGATGGGGGTGAGCAATGTAGAAGGAAAGAAGGAAAGCACAGATACACTACTGATTTTCGCTGCTACAATGCTGATATCATCTGGGAATGGGGGTAAGGGGAGGGGTAATAGAGGGACTCTGTTATTTATAAGGAGGGCTGCACCTCCGTAACCATCAGACCTGTTGCATCTAAGCATGTTGTAATGTGGAACATGGAAGTTGAGACGCGGTAGAAGCCAAGTCTCAGCAAGAGAGACAGCCAAAGGCTTGTATTTATTCAACAAGAATATGAGGTCGTGCTTCTTATGAAACACACTCCTCACATTCCACTGTAGGAATACTTGTTGGGATGCCATTTTTAAAGTTGGTTCATAAGTTGATAAGTGTGTTAGCAACGTTGGACGGTATACTAGAAGGGGATTGAGATAGAGGTAAATTGGAGGTTAATAGAGAAGTCAAAAGCTGTATTATAAGGTCAATAGTAGAAGTCTCAAGTGATGAGTTAAGAGCACAACCATTAGGTTGAGAAGGTTGGGGAGAGTGAATGATAGATTGGTGTGCAGCTATATCATAGGATTTGGATAGTGTAAGGCGAGGTTTAGGCTGCCGAAGAACCGTTTTTTCGGTAGGACTGGGTTTGTTGAAGGGGTTGGGTAGACTGAAGGGACTGGGTAGACTGGATGGGTTTGTGTGGACTGAGAGGATTGGGTAAATTGTGGAGTCTTTAGGGTATCAGCATAGCTGCGAGTAGTAGAAGGGACCACTTTACTTGCTTCCATATAGAAAATGTTTTTTTCCGCCATCATGATCTTAATGGCCCTCTGCCTGCCATACTCCGGGCAAGCCTTGCTGTTGGCAAACCACCAGACCACCAGAGACCACCAGAGCATAGGACACAAAAGGCCCCCCTTTCTGATACCTCACATTCGTTACTGGGATGCTCATGTCCGCACTTGTTGCATCTAGGCCTAGATCTGCAGATAGACTCCACATGACCAAACCTGCAGCATTTCCTACATTGGACGGTGGGGTAAATATATTGCTGTACAAGAAGAGAATTATAGCAGCAGAAAACTCGTTTAGGTAGAACCTGGCCATCAAAAGTGAGGACACAGGATTCTGTTGGCTTCCACTCCAAGATACCTTCATTAAATGATTTTCGGTTAAGACGCCTGATTTTAATAATCTGCCCACAGCCCTGCGGCACTGTCACAAATTTAATTACTTCATCATCATTCATGTCGGTAGGGATACCAGAAACAACACCCATTCTAGTAATGTTAAAAGTAGGAATGCTGGCAGTGAATTTACAAATATTTAAGAGGGGGTTAATTAGGAATGCATTAGCATCCTGAGGGGATGAAAACTATACTATACTCTATTCCTTCCAACTTTTTTAATACCATCTCTGACAATATTACTTATATTGTTTTTAAAAAGAAAAAGTCCAAACGAAACAGGATGGAGAGTTGTCCCAGAGCCTAATTGGCTCTCCACGCGAGAAACATGTACCATTTTTTTTTTTTTTTTTTTAACGTGTGGAAATCCCCTCGGACCGTCACCCCTCCGGGGTTTGCGGCGGGGTGGTGTGTCGGACTCGGACCGACTAAAACCACACGGTGTGCCACTCTGCGCCTGTAACAGGAGGGATCCGGGAACAGCTGTTGTTAAGACATCCGGACCCCTCCTAGCGCCAGCCCGCTCCAGGTGCGGGCTCCGTCTCAATGTGGATGTTCCTCTCTTTAGGCGACGTCCGGCACACGCGGACGCCGCCCCCTCGCGGCTGGCCAACTAATGCGGGTGGAGGGGAAACCCACCCCGTCCACCCGCGGCCACACTCAGGGCGGCATGAGGCTGTGATATGCAGGCCTCCGCCGCCCGGTTCGCCGGCGGCGGATCGGGTCCGAGTGGAGGTCTTCCTCCCGGGCCCTCTCCGCCGCCTCCTTCCGCGAGATTACTACCTCGCAGAAGGTTGCGACCGCGGTAAAACAACTGTCGCTACCGGCCATGGAGCGTACTACGGCCGGTAGCGAGAGATCCACTCCGATGACTGCAGTGAGGGCCCGGCGCTGCGCCGCCCATGCGGGGCAGACCGCCAGCGTGTGCTGGGCCGAGTCCTCACTGCAGTCGCAGTGGTGGCAGGCGGGACTCAGTTCCCTCCTAGCGACCGTGTGCAGGTACTTTCCGAAGCAACCGTGCCCGGAAAGCACCTGCGTCAGTCGGAAGGAAAGGGTCCCGTGCTGCCGCCCTGCCCACTCGGCGATGACCGGCTGGAGAGCCTCCACGGCGGCGAAGCCAGCGCGTGGAGTCTCCAGCCGGACGACCAACGAGCCATCGTGGCTCGGCGAGCGGCTTCGCGCCACTCGCGCACATCCTCGGGCGGAGGGCGAAATCCGCTCTCCGCCCGGGAGTCAGCCACTCGCCGATAAACTTCGGCGAGCACTTCCGCCTCCAAATCCCACGGGGGAGTTCCGGCCAACGCGCATGCCACCTCCGTAGAAACGGTGCGGTAACCGCGTATGGCTCTGACCGCCATTACCCTCTGAGGGCGCCAGAGGCGTACCCTATTCTGGGCGGTCAGAGCCGCCGCCCACACCGGTGCACCGTACAGCGCCATTGACCGGACAACCCCCGTGTACAGCCGTCTTGTCGCGACGCTGGGTCCACCCATATTGGGCAAGAGTCGCCCTAGGGCAGACGCAGCGCCGACCAGCTTTGGAGCAAGCTGTCGGAAGTGCTCGTCGAAGAGCCACCTCCCGTCGAGAGAAACATGTACCATGTAGGGACCACTGTCATTGTTTGTGTATTTGTCACGACCAACAAAGGTTTTCGTTTGAGTTTAGAGACGTTTAAGAGGGGGGGCACTTACCTCATCGTTCCCATTTCGTTTCCGTGAGGTAGAAACGAGAGGCCTGGTTTCTTCCACCGTAGCGGTGCAGACCACATTGGCAAACTGTTCTAAGGGGTTGGAAGGGGTTGAAGGTTGATCGGGTAAGGGAGGAATAGGGGTGAAAGGAGGGGTTACTGGACATGGAATATCGGGAGGGTCGGGCGGTTTATTTCCGTTCATGTTCACTTACCGGTAATAATGTTTAGTTACAAACAACACACCGTAACCAATAGGACAGCACAAAATCACCAAAGGTTTGAAAAAATTCTGGACGCACGTGCTAACCAAACGAACGACGCGACAGAATCCCGACCAATATTTTCAAAGTTAATTATCGACGTGTTTTTAGTTTGACAGTTGAAGTTTCAGTAAGGCTCGGAGAGATGGCGTCACAGTCGAGATTTTTTAAGTCTTGATCGACTGTGTTATCGATCCGGTCTATGGAATTATTTAATCTGTGGAAGTATACATTCGATTTTAGTTTTTACTTCTTGTTCTGGCAACATTTTTTGTCGCATTCTAGAACGAAACGGAACTTTAGCTCGGGCAACATTTGATGGTCACTTTGGTATCTGGCTGTTTGAAGGAAGAGGGATTGAGATGTTGTAATTTTTGAAAATGTAATCCGTTTCCATTTGTTATAATCAGAGGGTTAAATCACCTTTTATTGTTGGCAAAAAAACAAAAATTTAAAATGCATTATGAAAAATGAGGTTAATGTTGCAAAATGGGAGCATTTAGAAATGCTACTTAAAGAATATCCTGGTTTTGATGGACTTCGTATGCGGCCAAAATTGACAAAAAGCCATTTAAACCCAAAGAAACTAAAAACGATGAAGGTGAAATGCGCAACTCAAGTACTCAGCCACTCAACCGCAATATTCATGGGATATTTAGCAAGTAAGCAAGTAATTTAAAAAAACTAAACTTAAAGTATAACAGTGTAAATCCCATGCTTTATATTTATCGACACCTCGAACCATGCGCAATATTTTATGGGCCATATATTTATTATTCCATATCTTATTCATGGTTGAATAAGTTTAAAGTGTGGCTCCCCGTTAATATATTCTACAGCAAATTAATTGCAGATCAGATCAACCTAAATGGTTTTTGCTTAATAGTTGCAAACCCAACAGGCTCTATATCCAAGATACAAAAATAGTAGAAATAACAGAGCACTTCATTAGTAAAAGACAAGATAGTTTATTTCCTGTATACATATTGGCTTATTGGTCTAGTGGTTTGTAACTGACTGGTAAGGGAAGGTCGTGGGTTCAATTCCCACCCAGGACAAATAATTGTGTGATTAGCGATATCATTAGTTCTATGTTTGGGTATAATTTATCTATAATATTTCTGTATTGAGAATATTTAAGTATGTTTATCAGCTGGTTCCCATACCATATTAATAATTATTGTTATTACTAACGTTAAAAAAATAAAATACATTTATTGTAAGTTTGTTACTCCTTTACACTGCAATAAATTAAAGTGTTAGTTAAAATTTAGAGAGCTTGCTGCTTCTCATCATATCATATCATATACCATATATGATAACTATATGGCTGTCGGCCTCCAAGGAAGGAGGTCTACTGATGGTCCCAGGAGTTGGCGGACCTCCGTGCGGCCTGTGTACGTGCCCGGAGGTCCCTCACCCGTAGTCGGCGACGTCACCGCGGGGTCGGTGAGGAGGTGGACCGGCTTCATGAGGAGTACCGAGAAGCTCGGAAAACTCTGAGGCTGGCCATCTGCCGCGCCAAGGATGCATGTAGAGAGGAGATGCTGGAGAGTCTCGAGCGTGACCCCTGGGGTCGCCCTTATCGTGCGGTGTGTCAAAAGCTCCGCACGTCGTGCCCCCCCCCTTACGGAGACTCTCTAGCCGCTTCCTGCAGGAAGTGGTCGAGGGACTATTCCCGCAGCGGGCGGAGCACACACCCCCGTCGATGGCTGCATTAGCCGGAGACGACGGGGGCAGCGAGGTTGATGTTCCGCCCGGCAGGGAATCGGAGTTGGTTTCAATGTTCTCATGGTTCTGTTCTACGGATTCGATCCAAGAACACCGCCCCCGGGCCGGACGGGGTTCCAGCCCGAGTGATGGCCCGAGCCCTCGACTACATGTCGGACCACCTCGGGGGGGTGTTGGACGCTAGCCTGGCGTCCGGACGCTTCCCTGAGCGCTGGAAGTGCGGGAAGCTGGTCCTGCTACAGAAGACGGGACGGCCTGCCGATTCGGTCGCGGCCTATAGGCCTATCGTGTTGCTGGACGAGGCGGGTAAACTTTTTGACAGGGTGCTCTCTGTCCGCATCGTCCAGCACCTCTGCGAGGTTGGCCCCGATCTGTCGGACGCCCAATTCGGTTTCCGGGAGGGGCGTTCGACGATCGATGCCGTAATGCGCCTTAGGGCCGTGACCGATAAGGCCGTGAGCTGCGGCGAAGTGGTGTTGGCGGTGTCCTTGGACATCGCCAACGCCTTCAATAGTCTGCCATTCAGCTGCATCAGGGAAGCGCTCCGCTACCACGGAGTGCCGGAGTACCTGAGGCTTCTGGTAGCAGACTATCTTGAGGAGCGAACCGTCATGTACGAGGACCGAGATGGCGTCTTGAGACGCAGGGCCATGTCGTGCGGTGTTCCGCAGGGGTCTGTCCTAGGACCTCTCCTGTGGAACATTGGGTACGACTGGGCCCTACGAGAGCGTCTGCGGACGCCGCCCCCTCGCGGCTGGCCAACTAATGCGGGTGGAGGGGAGAACCCATCCCGTCCACCCGCGGCCACACTCACTCATTTAAGCGCGCCTCCGCCGCCCGGTTCACCGGCGGCGGATCAGGTCCGAGTGGAGGTCGTCCTCCCGGGCCTTCTCCGCCGCCTCCTTCTGCGAGATTACCTCCTCGCAGAAGGTTGCGACCGCGGTAAAACAACCGTCGCTACCGGCCATGGAGCGAATTACGGCCGGTAGCGAGAGATCTGCTCCGATGACGGCAGTGAGGGCCCGGCGCTGCGTCGCCCATGCGGGGCAAACCGCCAGCGTGTGCTTTGCCGAATCCTCACTGCAGTCGCAGTGGTAGCAGGCGGGACTCGATTCCCTCCTAGCGACCGAGTACAGGTACTTTCCGAAGCAACCGTGGCCGGAAAGCACCTGCGTCAGCCGGAAGGAAAGGGTCCCGTGCTGCCGCCCTGCCCACTCGGCGATGACCGGCTGGAGAGCCTCCACGGCGGCGAAGCCAGCGCGTGGAGTCTCCAGCCGGAACGACCATCTCACCATGGTGGCTCGGCGAGCGGCTTCGCGCCACTCGCGCACGTCCTCGGGCGGAGGGCGAAATCCGCTCTCCGCCCAGAAGTCAGCCACTCGCCGATATACTTGGGCGAGCACTTCCGCCTCCAAATCCCACGGGGGCGTTCCGGCCAAGGCGCAAGCCGCCTCGGTGGACACCGTGCGGTATCCGCGTATGGCTCTGACGGCCAATATCCTCTGGGGGCGCCAGAGGCGCGCCCTATTCGGGGCGGTCAGAGCCGCCACCCACACCGGTGCACCATACAGCGCCATGGAATGGACAACCCCCGCGTACAGCCGCCTCGTGGGAACACTGGCCCCGCCCAAATTGGGCAAAAGTCGCCCTAGGGCGGAGGCAGTGTCCACCAGCTTCGGACCAAGCTGTCGGAAGTGCTCGTCGAAGAGCCACCTACCGTCTAGGACCAGACCCAGGTACCTCATCTGGGCCCGGACCGGTACGAGGACCGAGCCAACCTCGATTGAGGCGCCGGCGGGTGGACCACGACGGGGCCCACGAAATAATAGTGCCTCCGTCTTATCCAGGGCCACCCGTAATCCCAACGCCTCAATGCGCCCGATCGCCTGGGAAACTCCCGTGGCGGCCAGAAGCGCCGCCTCCTGGAAGTTAGCCCCCAGGGCCGTGAGTAAGGTGTCATCCGCGTAGCAGATTACACCCAGCCCTGGGCTGGGTGTAAACTGCAGACGCTCTCGTAGGGCCCAGTCGTACCCAATGTTCCACAGGAGAGGTCCTAGGACAGACCCCTGCGGAACACCGCACGACATGGCCCTGCGTCTCAAGACGCCATCTCGGTCCTCGTACATGACGGTTCGCTCCTCAAGATAGTCTGCTACCAGCCGCCTCAGGTACTCCGGCACTCCGTGGTAGCGGAGCGCTTCCCTAATGCAGCTGAATGGCAGACTATTGAAGGCGTTGGCGATGTCCAAGGACACCGCCAACACCACTTCGCCGCAGCTCACGGCCTTATCGGTCACGGCCCTAAGGCGCATTACGGCATCGATCGTCGAACGCCCCTCCCGGAAACCGAATTGGGCGTCCGACAGATCGGGGCCAACCTCGCAGAGGTGCTGGACGATGCGGACAGAGAGCACCCTGTCAAAAAGTTTACCCGCCTCGTCCAGCAACACGATAGGCCTATAGGCCGCGACCGAATCGGCAGGCCGTCCCGTCTTCTGTAGCAGGACCAGCTTCCCGCACTTCCAGCGCTCAGGGAAGCGTCCGGACGCCAGGCTAGCATCCAACACCCCCCCGATGTGGTCCGACATGTAGTCGAGGGCTCGGGCCATCACTCGGGCTGGAACCCCGTCCGGCCCGGGGGCGGTGTTCTTGGATCGAATCCGTAGAACAGAACCATGAGAACATTGAAACCAACTCCGATTCCCTGCCGGGCGGAACATCAACCTCGCTGCCCCCGTCGTCTCCGGCTGATGCAGCCATCGACGGGGGTGTGTGCTCCGCCCGCTGCGGGAATAGTCCCTCGACCACTTCCTGCAGGAAGCGGCTAGAGAGTCTCCGTAAGGGGGGGGGCACGACGTGCGGAGCTTTTGACACACCGCACGATAAGGGCGACCCCAGGGGTCACGCTCGAGACTCTCCAGCATCTCCTCTCTACATGCATCCTTGGCGCGGCAGATGGCCAGCCTCAGAGTTTTCCGAGCTTCTCGGTACTCCTCATGAAGCCGGTCCACCTCCTCACCGACCCCGCGGTGACGTCGCCGACTACGGGTGAGGGACCTTCGGGCACGTACACAGGCCGCACGGAGGTCCGCCAACTCCTGGGACCATCAGTAGACCTCCTTCCTTGGAGGCCGACAGCCATATAGTTATCATATATGGTATATGATATGATATGATGAGAAGCAGCAAGCTCTCTAAATTTTAACTAACACTTTAATTTATTGCAGTGTAAAGGAGTAACAAACTTACAATAAATGTATTTTATTTTTTTAACGTTAGTAATAACAATAATTATTAATATGGTATGGGAACCAGCTGATAAACATACTTAAATATTCTCAATACAGAAATATTATAGATAAATTATACCCAAACATAGAACTAATGATATCGCTAATCACACAATTATTTGTCCTGGGTGGGAATTGAACCCACGACCTTCCCTTACCAGTCAGTTACAAACCACTAGACCAATAAGCCAATATGTATACAGGAAATAAACTATCTTGTCTTTTACTAATGAAGTGCTCTGTTATTTCTACTATTTTTGTATCTTGGATATAGAGCCTGTTGGGTTTGCAACTATTAAGCAAAAACCATTTAGGTTGATCTGATCTGCAATTAATTTGCTGTAGAATATATTAACGGGGAGCCACACTTTAAACTTATTCAACCATGAATAAGATATGGAATAATAAATATATGGCCCATAAAATATTGCGCATGGTTCGAGGTGTCGATAAATATAAAGCATGGGATTTACACTGTTATACTTTAAGTTTAGTTTTTTTAAATTACTTGCTTACTTGCTAAATATCCCATGAATATTGCGGTTGAGTGGCTGAGTACTTGAGTTGCGCATTTCACCTTCATCGTTTTTAGTTTCTTTGGGTTTAAATGGCTTTCTGTCAATTTTGGCCGCATACGAAGTCCATCAAAACCAGGATATTCTTTAAGTAGCATTTCTAAATGCTCCCATTTTGCAACATTAACCTCATTTTTCATAATGCATTTTAAATTTTTGTTTTTTTGCCAACAATAAAAGGTGATTTAACCCTCTGATTATAACAAATGGAAACGGATTACATTTTCAAAAATTACAACATCTCAATCCCTCTTCCTTCAAACAGCCAGATACCAAAGTGACCATCAAATGTTGCCCGAGCTAAAGTTCCGTTTCGTTCTAGAATGCGACAAAAAATGTTGCCAGAACAAGAAGTAAAAACTAAAATCGAATGTATACTTCCACAGATTAAATAATTCCATAGACCGGATCGATAACACAGTCGATCAAGACTTAAAAAATCTCGATTGTGACGCCATCTCTCCGAGCCTTACTGAAACGTCAGAAACTTCAACTGTCAAACTAAAAACACGTCGATAATTAACTTTGAAAATATTGGTCGGGATTCTGTCGCGTCGTTCGTTTGGTTAGCACGTGCGTCCAGAATTTTTTCAAACCTTTGGTGATTTTGTGCTGTCCTATTGGTTACGGTGTGTTGATTGTAACTAAACATTATTAACCGACCCTCCCGATATTCCATGTCCAGTAACCCCTCCTTTCACCCCTATTCCTCCCTTACCCGATCAACCTTCAACCCCTTCCAACCCCTTAGAACAGTTTGCCAATGTGGTCTGCAACGCTACGGTGGAAGAAACCAGGCCTCTCGTTTCTACCTCACGGAAACGAAATGGGAACGATGAGGTAAGTGCCCCCCCTCTTAAACGTCTCTAAACTCAAACGAAAACTTTTGTTGGTCGTGACAAATACACAAACAATGACAGTGGTCCCTACATGGTACATGTTTCTCGCGTGGAGAGCCAATTAGGCTCTGGGACAACTCTCCATCCTGTTTCGTTTGGACTTTTTCTTTTTAAAAACAATATAAGTAATATTGTCAGAGATGGTATTAAAAAAGTTGGAAGGAATAGAGTATAGTATAGTTTTCATCCCCTCAGGATGCTAATGCATTCCTAATTAACCCCCTCTTAAATATTTGTAAATTCACTGCCAGCATTCCTACTTTTAACATTACTAGAATGGGTGTTGTTTCTGGTATCCCTACCGACATGAATGATGATGAAGTAATTAAATTTGTGACAGTGCCGCAGGGCTGTGGGCAGATTATTAAAATCAGGCGTCTTAACCGAAAATCATTTAATGAAGGTATCTTGGAGTGGAAGCCAACAGAATCCTGTGTCCTCACTTTTGATGGCCAGGTTCTACCTAAACGAGTTTTCTGCTGCTATAATTCTCTTCTTGTACAGCAATATATTTACCCCACCGTCCAATGTAGGAAATGCTGCAGGTTTGGTCATGTGGAGTCTATCTGCAGATCTAGGCCTAGATGCAACAAGTGCGGACATGAGCATCCCAGTAACGAATGTGAGGTATCAGAAAGGGGGGCCTTTTGTGTCCTATGCTCTGGTGGTCTCTGGTGGTCTGGTGGTTTGCCAACAGCAAGGCTTGCCCGGAGTATGGCAGGCAGAGGGCCATTAAGATCATGATGGCGGAAAAAAACATTTTCTATATGGAAGCAAGTAAAGTGGTCCCTTCTACTACTCGCAGCTATGCTGATACCCTAAAGACTCCACAATTTACCCAATCCTCTCAGTCCACACAAACCCATCCAGTCTACCCAGTCCCTTCAGTCTACCCAACCCCTTCAACAAACCCAGTCCTACCGAAAAACGGTTCTTCGGCAGCCTAAACCTCGCCTTACACTATCCAAATCCTATGATATAGCTGCACACCAATCTATCATTCACTCTCTCCAACCTTCTCAACCTAATGGTTGTGCTCTTAACTCATCACTTGAGACTTCTACTATTGACCTTATAATACAGCTTTTGACTTCTCTATTAACCTCCAATTTACCTCTATCTCAATCCCCTTCTAGTATACCGTCCAACGTTGCTAACACACTTATCAACTTATGAACCAACTTTAAAAATGGCATCCCAACAAGTATTCCTACAGTGGAATGTGAGGAGTGTGTTTCATAAGAAGCACGACCTCATATTCTTGTTGAATAAATACAAGCCTTTGGCTGTCTCTCTTGCTGAGACTTGGCTTCTACCGCGTCTCAACTTCCATGTTCCACATTACAACATGCTTAGATGCAACAGGTCTGATGGTTACGGAGGTGCAGCCCTCCTTATAAATAACAGAGTCCCTCTATTACCCCTCCCCTTACCCCCATTCCCAGATGATATCAGCATTGTAGCAGCGAAAATCAGTAGTGTATCTGTGCTTTCCTTCTTTCCTTCTACATTGCTCACCCCCATCAGAGTTTCCTCCCTATATTGAGAGACTTGCTACAGAGCCTGCGGAGCCCAATATTAGTTATGGGAGATTTCAACTGCCATCACTTTAGGTGGGGATCTGAGCACTGTGACAGTTTTGGCATTGGTTTGTTGGGGATCATTGATGATTTGAACCTCTGTGTTCTCAATAACGGCTGCTCCACTCGTAGAGTCCTCCCTGGTCAGAACAAAAGCTGTGTTGATTTGACCATTTGCTCCCTGGAAGTTGCTGCTGCTGCTTGCTGGCGGTGCACGGATTTGTCTCGTGGTAGCGATCATTACCCGATATTATTATCCCTCCCTAGCTCAACTCACCTGGAAAAATCATGCCCTCCCCTCTTAAAATATAACCTCTCGGAAGCTGACTGGCGAACATGCCGAGTTACCCTTTGACCACGATTTGTACAGGCGTAAACGTCGATCTGACCGGGTATGCCCGCCTCGGACTGCAAGACTGGAAGTTGTTCGTCGTCAATACTCATACTTTGCTCCATTCTTGTACAACAGAGTCAATAGAGTACTTGATATTTATCCATACTCTACCCGTGAATGTAAGAAAGTTACCGACGAATGGTTGGCTGCTTTCACGTATGACGAACTGGAATCGTTGTTGAAGATATAGGGTTACTGAACTTTCACCTGTCCTTCTACTCACACATACTTACGCAATCTGGTGAGACCAACCATCCTCTCTTCCCCAATCACCTCCTAGTTCTCTTTGTGATACCTGTGCCCAACCTGATTTCAGTTAGATTTGCCGCATCGGAGTCTCGAACTGTTCAAATCATCTAGTCACGTGGCTGGTGATATTACGGCTATACGTCGTTCAAGCCTTCCAACTGTAAGTATTCCTGTTCTTACTACCCACTAAAATGACGACGGAAAGTGCTAAGTCAGGCGATAAATCTCCTCTTGTGTTAGATATCAACAATGCTAATCTTGGGTGTGCCGATCCTACGGCACTTCGTGACCTAGTGAGAAAACGCGGCGTCATAAAAGATAGGCTTACCAAGTTTTCCAACTATTTAGTTGGAAGACAGTGATAATTTAATTTCGTCTCGAGATCGCATAGACTTAAAGTTACTCATCAAAGGCGTCACTAGTTTGTGTAACGAATTTAACGCGATTCAAAGCAAAACTGAAGAAATCGTTTCCGATAGTGAGATACCTGACCAATTAGATAACAGAGAATCATTCGAAACCTCATACTACAGCCTTTTAGCCCGCGCGGAAGCCATGCTGACCGATGGCGAGGTCACTGACGGTACCAGCAACTATTGCTGTAGCGAACAATCGCAGTCGGTTAAACTGCCAACCATTTCACTGCCCACTTTTGACGGATCTTATGATCACTGGCTGGAGTTTAGAGACACTTTTTTATCCTTAGTACATAACTCTAAACGCATCAGTAACATACAAAAGTTCCACTATTTAAAGTCGTCTCTAAAAGGCACCGCCGAATTAGTCATTAATTCTGTAGAATTCTCTTCTGATAATTATCAAGTCGCATGGGAATTATTGCTAAATAGATATAATAATAATAGACTTTTAGTGCACAATCACGTAAAGGCTTTGTTTAATATAAACGCATTAACAAAAGAGTCATCGTCTAGCATTAGAAAGCTTATTGACGTTATATTAAAAAACTTGCGCGCATTAAAATTACTTGGCGAACCTACCGACTCGTGGGATACGCTTATCAATTATATAATAGTTTTAAAGTTAGATAGGACAACAGAACGCGAATGGGAGACGCGCAAATGCACACTAACATCGAGCGGGAATGATTCTAAACGCATAATCAAAGTACATGAATTGATTAGCTTCCTTAAGGACAGAGCGGATATGTTGGAAACGTTGCATTCGTCACACAATAAACCACAAATACAAATTGAAAAAAAAAACACTATTCACACAACACATCACACTGCAACGTCAACATAAGTCCAACAATAGTCGTTCGTCTCGCTACAAAAGGACGTGCTTAAAATGTAACGCGAATCACCAACTTTATTCTTGTCAGAAATTCATTGATAGTGACTTAAATTCAAAGCTAAATTTAATTCGCGAGCACAAATTATGTGAGAATTGTTTACGTTCGGGTCACACTCCTAATAAATGCGTGTTTGGGCCATGTCGTAAATGTAATCGCAAACATAATTCATTCATTCATAATGAAAGCGGCGAGAGTCTAGTTACATTGCATTCCAATAATACGACTGACGGCCTAGCGAGGAGTGAAGTTGTGGGCGCAACGATGACACCCTCCGGCCCCGCCGCCTTAACCGCCGCGGATTCACGCCCTATTCAAGTAAGCAACGCACAAATGCATAATAATTCTATAGATATGCACTCAGTTCTATTATCGACAGCGGTTTTGGAAGTGCCTGACGATCACGGTGTTTATCATCGGGCACACGCACTACTTGATAGTGGCAGTCAACGGTGTTTCATAACAAAATCCTTTTGTAAGTTGATCAACGTTCCCATGATAAATTCTACTTATGTAATTAAGGGGGTGGGCGACTCGGTGATACAATGTTCGGAAACTTGTGACGTCGAAATTAAATCGCGATTTGATAATACGTTCAAAACACGCATTACTTGTTTTGTATTTTCACAGATAACGTCTATATTGCCGGCCTTATGCCCATTAAGCGCGCAATTCTTGATTCCAAACAATGTTAGTCTTGCGGATCCACAGTTTTTGGATTTAAAAAATATAGACATTTTAATAGGCGCAGATAGGTTTTGGGACTTATTATTGTAAGGCAGAATGAGACTGTCCAACGGTCCTTACCTACAAAATACTAGGCTGGGCTGGATTATCTCTGGCTTAGTTAGTAATAACACGCAAAATGAGAGGCGCGTTCATTGTAACTTTAGTAGTTCTTTAGATTCACAACTTCGCTTGTTTTGGGAGGTTGAAGAGCTTCCTAAGGTCAGGGATACGCGGACTCAGGAAGAGCGTGCATGTGAAGATCATTTTCTTCGTACTACTACGCGTAATAGTGAATGAAGGTTCTGTGTACGCATTCCATTTAAGGAGTCACCTGATCTTCTAGGCGAATCATATACGCAAGCTGGACGACGCTTCCTTGCATTGGAGAAGCGTTTACAACGTTCTCCTGACTATAAATTACTATATACGCAATTTATGCAGGAATACCTGTACTTAGGTCATATGAATCCGGTAGACTCTTATAGTCATCCGTGCTACTTCATGCCACATCACGGCGTATTTAGAGAAAATAGCACTACAACTAAGCTGCGCGTTGTCTTCGACGCAAGCGCAGCATCGTCTTCCGGCATGTCTCTCAACAACCTACAACTTGTCGGGCCTCCTATACAAGGTGATTTAATATCCATTCTTCTCCGCTTTAGACAGCACAAGTTTGTTGCCTGCGCTGACGTTGAAAAAATGTTTCGAAATTGTTTAGTAGCCGAAGATCAGCGCCGGTTTCAAATGATTTTGTGGCGTGATGATCCATCGAAACCTCTGCGGATTTATCAATTAAACACCGTTACATATGGTACCGCGTCCGCGCCATTCCTTAGTGTGAGATGCTTAAAACAGTTAAGAGTTGAGTCTTCCAACCCTGAGGTTCAACGAGCTATTTTGGACTACATATATGTCGACGATTTTTTGTCTGGAAATAACGATAAATCGATATTAATACAGCTATGCACGGATATAAAAAATACGTTACAGTCTGGTTGTTTTTCACTTGTTGTTTGTGAAAATGGGTTTACAATTTTCCATACAATAATGACCAAACCGACTATTCAAAGGAAATTAAATCCAACGAAAATATCAGCTCAAAAACGTTGGGACTAGGCTGGAACAATGTTGGCAACGTATTTTATTTTAATACACAGTGTCATAATAAGAGTGCGTCGGTAACAAAAAGGGTTATTTTGTCTACGATTTCACAAATTTTCGACCCTCTGGGCTTGCTAAGCCCTACGATTATTCTCGCGAAGGTGTTGTTACAACAATTATGGTTGGGATGGATGGATGGTTGGGGCTTCTTAAAATTGGTTGGGATGACACGGTTCCATCTGGCGTCGCGCGAACATGGAACCGGTTTGTTATCTCTCTACAGGCGCTCAAAACAATAAACATTCCTCGGCACGTTATAGGAAGCGAACCTATGTATGAGGAGTTGCATATTTTTAGTGACGCATCGCAGACGGCGTACGGCGCTTGCATTTATGTGCGCACTATAAATATAGATAATACAATTACCGTAAGATTGTTGTTTTCTAAGTCTCGCGTCGCTCCATTGAAACTGCTAAGCATACCGAGACTGGAACTTTGCGGTGCACTGCTGGGTGCTAGGGTACTCGAGAAGGTGCGCAGTTCTGTACGTTGTGAGTTCAGAAACACAGTATTTTGGACTGACTCAACCGTCGTGTTAGGCTGGTTGCGCATGTCTCCAAACAAACTTAAAACGTTTGTTCAAAACAGAACGGTGGAGATTCATGAGCTCACACAAGATGTACTTTGGCGCCACGTGAGTGGCAAAGATAATCCTGGTGACCTCGTTTCGCGGGGCGTCTGCTTGGAAGAGCTGTCTTCCTGTAGGTTATGGTGGGAAGGCCCTGAATTTTTGAGAAGTCCAAGTTTTTCATTGGACGATTATTATACGAACATAGAAACAGACGGAGAACTCCCCGAGGTTAAATCAGCTATTTGTTCTTTCGTGACTCATGCGCGCGATTTAACTCTTTTTCGTTTCACCGTTTTTCACAATTTAATCGTATGAAGCGTGCCGTCGCATATATGTTACGTTTTATACACAATATCCGCAATAAAAATAATAAACAGTTTGGTGTTCTTACTGTTGAAGAGTTGAGCGAGTCTCAGATGATTTTAACTCGGTGGTGCCAAATGGAAAGCTTTCCTAACGAGTGCAACCTTTTGACTAATAACGCACAAATTAAGGGTAAAAATAATTTAAAACGATTAAATTTATATTTAGATAGTAGTAAAATTATTCGCGTAGGTGGGCGGTTGAGTAATTCAAATGAATTTGGTTATGATAAAATGCATCCTATATTACTCTCTAGTACACATCATTTTACTGAATTGTTGTTCCGTCATGAGCACTTACGGCTCCTTCACGCTGGAGCTCAGGCATTGCTTTACCATATACGCGAAACCAGGTGGCCTTTCGGGGGCAGGAGTCTGTCTAGGCGCGTAGTGAACGCCTGTGTCAAATGTACACGCAATAAAGGTAACAGTTTAACTAAACAAATGGGTAATTTACCGAAGGAAAGGATAACTCCTGCTTTTCCATTCATAAAATGCGGAGTGGATTACTGCGGGCCAGTCTTCATACTGAATCGTAAGGGTAGGGGGGCTAAAACATCGAAAGCGTACTGTTGAGACATCTCAACACAGACGCGGCGGCGGCCAGAGCGAGATGGACACATCGGACATCGCGCACCGCCCGCGCTGCGAGCTGCGCGGCTTCTTTATATACTTGCCTTCAACGACCACATCGAGACGCACATAATATTTGTTATATACTACATAAATTAGTAAATCATTTTATACAGTCCACTTTCTTTTCCTTTCTTTTACTATCTACTGAGTTATCGCGCAAACATTTTGGACCTTCGAAGAGATGACAACCTGTTTAGTTCAGATTGAGGCTATCTTGAACTCAAGACCTCTCACTCCACTTTCCAACGATCCTTCAGACCTCACCCCATTGACTCCTGCCCATTTCCTTATTGGACGATCTCTTGTAATGTTGCCTCATCCACAAATCCAGTCTACCAACATCAACAACTTGCAGCGATTTCGCCGCATTGAATACTTAAAGCAGCATTTCTGGGTTCGCTTCACCCACGAATACGTTTTGTGGCTTCAAGAGCGAACCAAATGGCGTCGATCGTCGGGAGAGTTAAAGGAAGGGACTCTAGTCGTCATAATCAACAAAAATTCACCACCTTTACTTTGGCCTTTAGGAAGAATTGTCAAGGTGCTTCCTGGCAGAGATGGCATCGCGAGAGTCGCCGACATCCGGACACGTAAGGGTGTCATTCGGCGCGCCTTCAACACCATCTGCCCGCTACCTGTATCTTCTGTTGAAACTACTTCAACCGGGGGAGTATGTTGAGACATCTCAACACAGACGCGGCGGCGGCCAGAGCGAGATGGACACATCGGACATCGCGCACCGCCCGCGCTGCGAGCTGCGCGGCTTCTTTATATACTTGCCTTCAACGACCACATCGAGACGCACATAATATTTGTTATATACCACATAAATTAGTAAATCATTTTATACAGTCCACTTTCTTTTCCTTTCTTTTACTATCTACTGAGTTATCGCGCAAACACGTACATTTGTTTGTTTGTATGCTTTGTGACGCGTGCAATACATTTGGAACTCGTCAGTGATCTCACTAGTGAAGCATATCTATTGGCACTTAAACGTTTTATTTCTCGGCGCGGTAAACCTAAAGAAATATATTCCGACAATGGGCGTAATTTTGTAGGGTTGATGAACGATTTCTCTGAGTTTTTACGTAGGTGCAATTCAGAAATCAAAGATTACGCGATTAGTCAACGAATTGATTTTAAATTCATTCCGCCTTATTCGCCTCATTTTGGTGGTTTGTGGGAGGCAGGAGTAAAATCTTGCAAGTTCCATCTTCGCAGAGTGGTAGGAAATGCACACCTTACCTTTGAGGAGTTTGGCACAGTGCTATCGCAAATAGAGGCAATTCTAAATTCCCGACCACTTTCTCCACTTTCTTCGGACCCCCGAGACCTTTCTTCCCTCACTCCCGCTCATTTTCTGGTTGGTCGATCACTGACCGCGCCAGTTTATGACGACGTAAGCGACATTCCTGAGCATACACTAAAGAGGTATCAAAGGGTGGAGCAAATTCGCCAACATTTTTGGGCTCGTTGGTCCAAGGAATATGTGTCTGAGTTGCAGGTGCGAACAAAGTGGACGGAGAACAAAACGGAGTTGAAGGACAACTCGCTTGTCCTTATTAAGGACAGCAACCTTCCGCCTTTGAAATGGTCAATGGGTCGAGTACTTCGGTCTATCCCAGGAAAGGATGGGATTTCAAGAGTCGCAGACATCAGGACAGCTTCAGGCGTTGTACGTCGGGCCTTCACCAAGATCTGTCCTCTCTTCAATGATGACCACGAGGGGAAGTGACTAAGAGGGGATGACGTGATACAGCATTGTTCCCATTGGTCAAATTATTGTTCCCTATCTCCCTACCTTCCTCGAATAATGTACAAATTTTTCATTCGCAATACAGACTTCGACTTACTTTTCTACAGTACACTTGTTTTATTTATCACCTAAAAAGACGCAAATATCAGTTCAGCACACGGGCTACCAAGAACCCAATAAACAAATTTCAAGTACCGACACGAGCCGGTACAGCCTCAGTGCGTGTGATTGTGGTACAATTACAGTCGCTATTCGTAGCAGAGCCACATTTATTGGCTGTCAAATGTTTAAGAGCAGATGGTTGTGATGTAAGTTTTGGGCTACATGTTATAAATTTTGTTTTGCTGAAATTGAGAGTGAGCCGATTATGACTCAGTCAATCAATCGTGGTTCTTAAAGCAGATTCAGCAATCAAGCGTGCTTCACTCCAATCACTGCCTCGCAGCAATATAACCGTATCATCAGCGTAAGTGATAATATTGGCGTTCGGCAGATTGAGCCTACATAGATCGTTGATGTATAGTGAGAAAAGGGTGGGTCCAAGCACACTACCCTGTGGAACTCCGTAATTTAGGAACTTTTCTTTGCTGCTGTAATTATTTATTTTGACAATTTGAGACAATTTTGAAAATATCAAGCGCAAGGCCTCGAACACCGACCAATTCCAGTTTCTTGATTAGGCGGGGAACAGAGACAGTGTCAAATGCTTTTGAGAGATCAAGAAAGATAGCTAGTGTCTTATAATTTTTATTAAGGTTTTGCGCCACAGAATCCAACAAAGACAAAACTGCATCTTCAGTGTTTTTACCAGCTCTGAAACCATATTGATTTTTGGCTAGTATGTTATTTGAATTGAGATAGTCTAAAAGTCATTTATTCAAAATTATTTCAAGCAATTTGGAAAATATAGTTAAGACCGAAATGGGTCTGTAGTTATTGACACTGCCTCTGTCCCCGCCCTTATGAATGGGGTGCACCAGGGCTCTCTTGAAGACTACGGGGAACACTCCTGATGCCAAAACAAGATTGAAAACATGGCAGATGATCGGTATAAGAATATTTCTGGCAGAGTTCACCAGAGTTGCGGATATACTATCCCATCCCGAAGCGGTATTCAACTTAAGGCTGACAATCAGTCCTTCAATCTCGCTATAATCTGTATTGAAGATAGCCATAGAGTTAGGGCAAACATGCTCAGATATGCCCACATTGTCTTCATGCATTTGATTGTCTATTTCCGCCGCCAGATTTGATCCCACATTGGCGAAGTATTCATTTACAACGTCGATCGACTGAGACGGGTCAGACTTGATGGACAAAAGCTCATTAGGCGGCGCTTTATTGGTATTAAGATTAGAAATAACCTTAATGAGTTTCCAAGTGGCCTTAGGGTTCTGACGATTCTTCTCAAATTCAGTTTTTTCGTACTGTCGTTTCAATTTTTTAAGAAGGTTGTTACAGAAATTTCTGTAGCGGACGTAAGTAATTTTGATGGTTTCGTTAGCATCGCCTTTTTTGGTTTTGAGATACATTGTCTCGGTTTCGCATACACTTTAGAATTCCAGGTGTGATCCAAGGCTTGATGATTCGTTTTCTACTTGGCACATTGGAAAACCTACTACTCACGTCAACAACCGAGGATATGATGTTAACTAGATTAGATGCAGCGGTATCTGCATCTTGACAATTCAATACAGGTGAAAAATCAGTGCTATTAAGCATATCTACACAGGCTCCAATATCCACATTTCGTCGTCGTATAGATGTATGGTTGTAACTACTATTTAGACCAATATTACAAAAAGCTAGAACAGTGGCATGGTCCGTAATCAGAGAATCAAGAACTAAGCTTATACATTGCTTATTTGATTTTATCATCACGTGATCTAAACAACTATCGTTCCGAGTAGGATACACGTGGGCTGACATCATAGCATGAGATGCCATGGTGTTTAAGTACATGTCTGTATTTGGGTCTATACAATCGGGAGCTATATTTATGTTAAGGTCCCCCACTAAAACAACTGTTCTAAAGCTATTGGGTAAATAAGGACATTTACGAAGCCAACATTCCGAAAGGACTATTATATCAAACTGTACTTTAATACGATGTAGCAATAAGATAAGGTTGTTAAAGTTTAAGCAGCTGCCAATACTTCTAATATTCATGTGAAGGTAACTCGTTCGGGAGAACAACGGTGTGACGTACCTGTATATAGTTGTTCAATGTCCATAGTTATCATTAGATTGTCATCCATAGTTTGAAGAGTAAAGAGAACACTTCTTACAATATATGATATAACACAAAAATAACATGTTAAAATGCAACAGAACGTGACCAAGACACAATAACTCACCTATACAAAATAAATAGCTCGACGATTTCATTTTCTTAAAGCATGCCTTCCTTGAGATGTAATGTAAAATGGTGCATTTGTATTTTACAAAAACATTTAAGAGTCTTTGGTGTTTGAGTATGTGCTTGTATGATGTGTGTATGTGGTGTGTAGTTGTGGATGATTTTATAAAACTGCGTATAAAAGTTTGCAAATATAAGCCTTAAAATACAAAACATTAAAAAATAAAAGTAAGCTGACAGAAATTCACTAGTCACTAGTCACAGAAATTCACTAGTTAATCTTCACAAAGTCGGATTCATCTCTGATAACAATATGTGAGGTACCCTCTTTTTTACGTAAAAATATTTTCCCGTTTTTTATCCAGCAAAATTTATATTGGTTACTATTCGCAAAGTCACGAGCCAGGAAAAATAGACGCTTCATTTTTTGGGTAAGATTTTCGGAAATGAAAATAGGTCTTGTTTCTCCACTAATTTTCAGGCTCTCAGTTGTTAATTTGCCATTCTCCTTGTTGTGTCTTTTATACATTTCGACAAACATTTCCTTAACCAAATTGCTCGCGAAATCCACAATTAGGGCCCTATTTTCGGAGTCTTTTGGGCCTATACGATAAATGTCCTTTACCTCTAGGGGTTGAATAGCTTGGTTAAGAGTTGTACCGATCTTAACCACCATATTCAATAGATCCGATTTAGCTTCCAATTTTCTCACAGGTATATTTTTAATCTCGACGCAAGCTGATCTGGCACCACGTTCCAGGTGTTCCAGCTTTTCTTCGAGTGAGGGCAGGTACTTAGAATTGTTTTTACGTTCAGTTTCCAGTTGTAACTCCAGTTTCTCAATTTCGCTTTTTAAACTCTCATAATCTTGCGATAAAAATGATACAGTAGATTGTATATTAGAATTTTGAAGTTTGATTTCCTCTATAGATCCGCATAGCTTTTCAATTTTTTTATTTTGATCAACCCTAAACTCAGAAAACATATCTTTCATTTCTGACATAAAATTCAATAGAATACTATCCTGGTCGGTACTAGACTCCGAACATTTCCGTTTGTTACGATGTTTTACCATAGGAACCTCGCATTCCACACGAACAGACCTGTCACTTTTTGTTATGTTGGGTTCCGATGAGCTATGGTGCAAAGCGGGTACTAGCGGTATCGTTAGTGACGTCGGAACTACTTACTTTGTGGCGGAGATCTGTTTATCGGCATTTCAAAACGTTTCTATGTATATGTCGTACTAGGGCGCATGAAAGTTAGCGAGGTGCACACAAAACTTGCGAGGGGTCAAGCTTCTGGTCGTCGTTCGACGTTTTGGTACAAAATTTAAAACGGCCACTATAAGTTCATGTAGACCCACTGTAGACTCATGTAGACCCCTTTGTGAAATTTATTTAGTTCATGTAGACTCATGTAGACCCCTTTGTGAAATTGATAAGAAAGCAGGTGTTGTCACTTTCGCGCTTAGAAAGATTCGTACAAGCAAAATGGGGTAGAAATAATACTCGTCGTATATGTATGAGTGAGTGGAATAATCCGGTCCTCAGGCGCAAGTGTACGATAGTAAGGATAACTCACTGTGGTGTAGTGTGCGTGCTGTGTTGGCGCAGGGGGACGGGCACACGCTGCACACATAGATTCTGTTGTATTGCGTAGTACCACTATCTTGATGTGAGCCTGGTATTTTCACCACTAATTATTACGAATTTTGAGTTATAAATAGAGAATTAATAAATGTACGCTAAACACGTCTGATCACATCAGAAGTCTGGAGGGAAGGGAAATGCCCCGTCCATACGCTTGATGTTTGCCACAAATACCAAACACAACAAATGAAGTCCCAAACATCGGCCACAATCACCAAACACAAACACACACTTGGCGAACATGTCAGTATTTTCTAAATCGGCAAACATGGCGGACGACGAGCTTGTAGCAGCTATCACTTTCGGGTTGACCTATTTTTATTTTAAATATAACCAAAATCAACTCATAAGAAGAAGACAAAGGCGATGGTGGATGATAAAAATTCACAAAAATCGTACAATGTAGGTAATGGTAATATACAAATTGGGTACATTTATTGCAGTACATACACATGTGTGTATGTGTGTGTTTTGTGTGTAGTTCTAATTAATGTTTTCTTTTTGTTTTAGAAAATTTATAGAAGAAAAATTTAATGAACTTCTTTTTGAACCATCAGGACAGTTTCATAACTTCTGCCGTATGAGTTTTGAAAATTTTGAGTATTTGCTAAACAAAATTTCTCCCCTAATTTCAAAGCAAGATACTGACTTCAGAGACGCCATACCAGCTAAATATCGTCTAGCAATAACTTTAAGATTTATCGCAAGTGGCGACAGTTATAAAAGTTTACACTATTTATTCAAAGTATCACCCCAAGTAATATCAAAAATCATACCTGAAGTCTGCAAAGCTATTAACCAAGTCCTGAGAGACAAAATAAAGGTAAGGCTTTTTATGTTTTAATTTATTAGAAGACCAGACCGCGTGGTGACGGATTAAGAATACAGAGTGTCACCACCCCTATTCATCCCGTGGGTGTCGTAAGAAGCGACTAAGGGAAAAAAAACTAGGCAGGACAACAGCACTGCAGAGAGAAGGAAAACTTGACACAAAACCTATACCAACCCGTCTGGCCAGCGTGGTATAGTATAGGCCAAAACCTCCTTTCTGAGGAGAGGCCTATGTCCAGTAGTGGACTATTAAAGGCTGTTGATGATGATGATGAGAAGACCATAAAAATTTATTCATAAATCACATTTATTTCAAAAATTTAAGCTTAACAAATTTTAAACATAGTGTAGGTAAGTCACAACTTCTCGAAAATTTTAGTTTAGTATTATTCATTTTTCACAGTTACTAAAGTCTTCGTAAGCTTTAAGTAATGCTTGATTAATAAGATTTTGTCCTCTTTGTGGTGCAATTAGTTTATTGGATATAATGTGAATGGTGGGACTTGAATAGTCCGGTTGGGTGATATAATTGGGTTGAATGCTGGTTTGAGGATTCGATGGTTGGTTTTGTGTTGATGATTTAACACGTTCACTGTGGCTTGAGGTTGATTCAGCCTCATGTTGGACTTTACGCTGGTGCGGCGCGTAAAACTGTGTTTTCTCTCTAGTGCGGCGGCTGTTTACACTCAACCGTATGAGGTATGACAAAGACAAATATAGCTTTCTTTATGTCTGCGAAGCATTGACTCAATATTGTAAAAAAAATATTTGAGGTCGAAATACGTCTCAAACGCACTGATCACAAAATTATTGAATAAGGTGCGGGTTGAGGCCGATTTCGACCTCCAGCGGCGGGGCGCGCGGGCGGCGTGAGAGCAGGTAAGTGGACCTTGGTGACGCTACCATAGTTGATACTGGAGCACGTGTCTTTGCGCAATCGTGTTAATTGTTTGTTTTTTATTTTTGTTAAATTCTTTTGTTTAATGTTTTTTTGTGTGTGTTCAGTTATATATTTATAGAGTGAGAGCCCGTGACACCCATACCTTAGTTATATTATAAAAGCTGAAAATTCTTCTATATATTTATTTATTTACACTTTCTGCAAAACATAATGCACAAGGCGGACTTAGGCATTAGCCTAGTGGCATTTTCTGCCAGTGGTTATATATATATGTCCCCTATACCGGTATAAGCAAACCCAGAATATACAACCTGGGTCGCGGTGGCTTTGGCAGGTAACAAGTAGTAAAGGTGAGTAAAATTGTGTTTCAAATTTGTATTTTATTATTGTGTGTTTCATATTTGTGTGAAATTATCGATATATATTTTTTACAACTTTCTTAAATCACAACTTGATTCCATAAAATTCACTTGAAAATATTCAAATTTTAGTTGAATACAAAATTTAATGTTATTTTGCAAAAGTTAATAGCGCAATGAATCGCATTATTATATTGTTGATATGATTTTTTTTTAAACATTATTACTTATTATTTTCTTTTTTAATCCGTTATAAATCTACATAATTAATTTTCTTGATAAATTAGAGTATAGCTCGCGCTATTTCACTCGCACCAACGTATAGAGTAAGATCCCAGGGCCGCCAGACATTACTTATTTTTGAAGTAACGAATTTTACAGTATAGATACTCCTATATGTGTATAAGAGTATGTGCATACTCGCTAGCTTGGCTAGGCGGCCCGTTCACAGGTAGCAGGCAGAGAAGTTAAACAAAAACATAGCTTACTTTTCTTAAATTTGAAGTACTGATTTTTATATATGTTCCACAGAATATTATTAAAAATACATGTTTCATGTTGACAGACTGTTTCTGTGAGCGGAAACTCCTCCCAGACGCTTTAAATTTCATAAAAAAATAACTGAACTTTTCTTATTTTTGAAGTCTTCAACTTTATATATGATGCTTAGGGGACTATATTAATACCTTTTGTGGACAGTCAGACCAATCCAATGGGCCAAATATTCTCCCAGTCACATTAAAAATTTTCTTAAACCTCTACAAACAATTACTTTTTTGCCTAAATGTACATGTAATACTATGACGAAAGTAGATATAAAAGTAATTAGACTGTAAGGGGAAGGGGTTGTCACCGTCCTAAGTGTCCGCCAATAGACGAGGCGGTTTCTAATATGATTGTTAGTTAAAATATATGAAAACTAAGTTTTATACTATCACAAATTTGAAACACAATTTTACTCACCTTTATTTATTTATTTATTTATTTATTGAGTCTTCCTGGAAACATATTGCATAAGGCGGACTTAATGCCTCAGGCATTTTCTTCCAGTCAAACCTTTGGGTGTTGCAAAGCTGTGTGTGGCAGGTGTATATTTGGGACAGGTAAAGATGAGTCTCATCTGGCAATGAAGCCATGTTACAATGGCAGAAAAGAACAAATCCTACAGATATATAAGTACTAGATATACATACATATAGTTTATACATATAAATATCATAATAAATGACAAAAAATATATACGAGTAATATATTATAATATATATGATAATAAATATACTCTTAGGGTGTTATTCTGATGACTCCGTCAACAAGTCTCTATAGAGCTTCCGTACTTTAAGCTTAAAAGTGTATCGGTTAGTGGACATCCTGATTTCTAGTGGGAGTGTGTTCCAAAGAGTTACAGCTTGAACAGGGAAGGAAGAATGGACCATACTGGAATTATGTGAAGGACAAAGAAGGAGAAGATTGTTGGAAGAGCGAAGAGTTCTGTCATGATTAGAGCAGAGCTATTGAAAGTGGGATTTCAAGTAGGTAGGTGAGTTAGATGAGTGGAGAAGAGAGTGTAACACAGTCAGAGCTCTCGAACTGCGGCGCTGTCTTATAGGTAACCATGACAGTTGCGTAAGCGGATATGTGATCATATTTTCGCAGGTTGAAAATGAATCGAATGCAATTGTTGAGAAGTCGGTCTAATTTATTGAGCAGATCTGCATTCAAGTCGAGATAACACACATCACCATAGTCGATAAGTGGAAAAATTAAACTCTGCACAAGCATCGTCTTTGTTTTTATTGGGAGGAAATTTTTAAGGCGATAGAATCCTCGTAAAATATTCGTAACCCTCTGACTGACACTAGTTACCTGAGTTTGCCAGTTCAGAGTAGCATCGATGTGCAGACCGAGATCCTTGACCGATGTACTAACAGGCAAAACGGTGTCATTAAAGATGATGCCAGTAATATTATCAAGATCAATTCTGCTTATCATTCTCGGACTTCCTATGATGATCGCTTGGCATTTTGATGGGTTCACCGTTAAACCGAACCTGCAGGACCAGTATTTTATGGTCTCTAAGTCTTGATTAATACTATTTACAGCTTCGTCCAAATTTTCTACTCTTGCATGTGAATAGATCTGCAAGTCGTCTGCATACAAGTGATACGAACACCGAAGTTCATGGGTTATGAGATCGATAAATAAAGAAAACAGAAGAGGAGAAAGAATACCGCCTTGTGGAACACCAGAGTCGAGTTCGGCCCATATCGATGAACATTCATCGGTTCGGACGGACTGCTGGCGTCCTCGAAGATAGAACGAGAACCATTCCAGTGCATCATCGGAAATCATGAAGTGGGTTAGTATTGCTAGTAGGATATCGTGACTCACAGTATTGAAGGCGTTCGAGAAGTCGATAAGGGCTAGTACAGTTATTTTGCCTTCCTCCACCGCCGCTTTGATATCGAGAGTCACTTTGAGCAACGCTGTCTCTGTACTGTGTCCCGGTCGAAATCCTGACTGATATGGGTTGAGCAAATTATTCCCGTAAATGAAGTTTGAAAGTTGCTTATGTACGCAGGCTTCTAGGACTTTGGAGAGAAATGGAAGTATGGATATTGGACGAAAGTGGGTAGGAAGAGAAGGGTTAGGTACTTTGGCTAATGGACGTACGTAAGCTTTGCGCCATAAGGATGGAAAGACATTGGAATCAAGGGAATAATTGATCACATGAGTAATGGCTGGTAAAAGCTGTTCCAGGATAGCGGTTACCATAAAACGGCTGATTTCATCACAACCAGTGGCGTTGGATTTGATGGACAGGATAAATTATTTGACCTCTTCTGGTGCAGCTGGAGAAAAATCAAAGGAGTTTACATTATGCCTAGGCAGACGGGCCACATAAGCCATGGTTTGAACTTTGCTTTGATGATCCAATGTAGTGGATGTGAGGAAATGGAGATTGATATCATCCAAAGCAATGTTCGTTGGAAAGTCTGCATAGCGTTCTCTACCAATGCCAAGAGTTCTTAGGAACTTCCAGATATCAGCAGAAGAAGATGAAGAGATACTATCGAGAATATGACGGCGTTTAGCGTTACGTATCACTTGATTACACTTATTTCTAGCAGTCTTATAGGCGAGCCAGCTATCATCACATCGAGTTTTCTTAAAACGCCGAAAAGCACGATCCCTATTCCGCATTACGTTGCGAACGCTATCCGTAAACCAAGGCGCAGGAGGATGCTTTAATTTGATTTTCTTCGCTGGCGCATGAATATTATAGAGGTGCAGGATGTTACTGTTCAAAATTTCGACCTTTTTGTCGATGGTGCCTGCTGCCGCTAAGGGTTCCCAGTTGATATGAGAAGCATCCTCCCGAAGTCTCTCCAAATCGATGCGTCCGAAACAGCGCCTATACATTATTTTTGTTTTAGGCTTTGGCGGCTTAATTTTGTACGTTATGAAAATCAGGTCGTGATGTGAGAAACCGGATACCAAGTATTGTCCATGAGAAGTAACCTTGGCAAGAGACGAAGTGATAATAAGGTCTAGCAGGGTATCTTCTCCGTTTAAGTTGTGGTGAGTGGCTTGAAGCGGTAGGATATGTAAACAAGTGGATTCTAATATATTTAATAGTTTACGAGAGCGAGAGGAGTTTGGAGACAATAGATCAGTGTTGAAGTCGCCCATGATGATGTGATGGTCATACTCGGACCCTAACGATTCTAAAACCGATACGAATTCGGTGAAGTAATCTTTACTACCTGTTACCTGCCAAAGTCACCGCGACCCAGGTTGTATATTCTGGGTTTGCATAAGCAGGGTTTGCATGTCCCCTATACAGGTATAAACCTGTATAGGGGACATAAATAGAAGAATTTTCAGCATTTGTAATATAACAAAAGTAAGAGCCCGTTCTTAATCCATTAGACAAATATGGAGAATAAAAGTTATAAAAAGTGCAGTAAAAAGTTACAATACCCTTTGAGTAACTCAAAATCAGAAATTGAGAGTGGGGTGAAAATTCTCAGTAATGTAAAAGTATGTCCACCGATTGCTCTGCCTGTTTTGGAAAATGAAGCCAAAGATGATTCTAATGATTCTGATTATGAAATTTTTCCTAATCCAAAAAGAAAACGAATACAAAGAGAACCTCGGATATACGTGAGTCCAATTACTAACAAAAAATTTGCTTTATTAGAGAACGCTCATGCCATCAATATTTTATCTCCGTCTCACTCATTACACAAAAAGGATAATAATATAGAAGAACGTGTACAATATAGTGCACATGTGGAGGAACGGGTGTCATGTCCCTCCAACACAAAGGGAGGATCCTCCGACCAGGCGAGGTGATCATGCCTGGCGGGCCGCGGCCCAACGGTTGATGTTGGGAAGTTGTATATATGCTAATCAGCGAGGGAATTCTGTATATCGCGATACAGGATTAGCAATTCTTATTTTAGTAGTTACTCCGTAGTTCGGTGTGTCTTCATTAGATGGCGCTGTAGTATGTTTCTGTTTCTTTGTATGTGGGAGTCGCCACATCACTCCCCTCCAAGACCGGAGATCGATATATGATGAGTCAGCTGTCTATGCCCTGTTGTGGAGCGTGCCAGAGCCAGTAGTGAGTAGTTCCAGTGAGTCGGAACTGAGTGCCGCTAGTTCCAGTGGGTCGGAACTAAGTGCCGCTAGCCCCAGGGAGTGGGGGCTGAAGTCCGCTGATCCCAGTGAGTCGGGATGGCGTGCGGTGCGCGGTGCTGCGGTGAAGACCCCAGTGAGTCGGGGCGGTTGCTGCGTAGTGGCTGGCTGCTGCTTAGACGGGAGAGAAAATGCTCTTCTTACGTGGACCGTAGGTGCAGTGTGCTGTGCCTAGACGCTGATGAGGCCGTAGAGGTAACCAGGCTGGAGCGGTCGCTACCTGCGTGTGGTATCCCTGTAGAGGCCGAGGTTGCTGGCTGGCTGAGACTTGATTACTGCTCATCGTTGTGGGAGTGTACACGATGGTACTGCTGATGATCTGCTCCTTTTGAAGGCTGCTTCCAATCACGTCGGGGTCACCAGTATATCACCATCACCGTGAATAGACAACATATTCTGTGTCGCGTTGTGTATATTGTGTGTCTCTTGCTTGTACTCCTTCTGTCTTTTAAATAGTATATCGTGTTGTTGTGTGTATAAATTATAACAGTAAGTGGATATTGACTTTTATTTATATTCACCCGTAAGTACATATACTACTCCACATAACTATACACACAACGACTTTGTACCTCTCAAAGACCTAAGTGTTACAGTGCCGTCTCCAGCTATACTGTTAACTCCAACTCAAAAACGTAATATTAACGTTTCTTCTCAAATATCTACCCCAGATTCAATAAGTCGTTTTTGCACATCAAACAGCAGATGTCCATCTTTAGACAACATTTCTTTAATGCCTTTAGATGAAACTGAAATTGTGAACACAAATAATTTACAATGCACGAATTTAATAGAAACAAATATGTTGAAAGAACTTTTACTTATACATTTGAGGAAGAAAACGAAGACACTGATATAATTGCTATCCAGAAAAATATCTCACAGAAAAGAACCAATAATGATGTAACTTTAAACACTAACAATAATAACATGATTACGATAGAAAATGGAATAAAAAATACTACCACAGAAGAAATGTTAGCTTTGCCGTTGAATAATAAGACACCAGAAAAAAGTTTTGACCTACAATTAATGATAAAAGAAAGAGGTTATATATCTGAATCTGTAAGTGAAGTTTCATTTAGTACTACTGACGAAGAAAATTTATCATTTGAAAAAAGCTCTTTATCATCGTCAGAAGATAGTGACGAATTGGAAGATGATGATGAATCGAGGATCGAAAGTGATTGGTTGCATTCACAAGAACAAGGCTTTGAAGAAGAACCATGGGTGGATATTACTGACGAAATACCAGATTTTGCAGAAAATACACTTGACTGTAAAATACTTTTACCTACAGACAATAAAACACCTATTGAAATATATGATTTATTTGTAACCGAAGAAATAATTAATAAAATGGTGAAAGAAACGAATGATTATGCAGAGAAGTACTTGGTTGATAACGCTCATACAATTAAACAAAAATCTCGTGTTAAACCGACCAATTTCGAAGAAATGCGTCAATTTTTTGGAGTAATTTTAATAATGAGCTTAAACAAAGTCCCTCATTTAAATGACTATTGGTCGCGGAAGTCTATTTATAGAAATGATTACATCTGTTCATTGTTTTCAAGAGACCGATTTTTGTTGATTCTTAAATTTTGGCATTTCAGTGAATTATCAGTAAAAGAAACCGATGATAAACTACATAAATTTCGTGGAATATATGAATCGTTTAATAGCCGTTTTCAATGTACCCTTGAACCAGGCAAATTAGTCGTTATAGATGAGACAATGATTCCTTGGCGAGGTCGCCTTAAATTTCAGCAGTACATTAAAAATAAATCCCACAAATACGGCGTGAAAATATATAAGCTATGTACTCCCGAGGGTTATACGTACAGAATGATTGTATATACAGGTAAAGAGGCTAACAAACGGGAGCAAGATCATGGCCTCAAAACAGTTATGAATTTAGTGGCTGGGCTGGAAGACGCAGGCCGAACAGTCGTTGCAGACAATTTCTACTCATCAATCAAACTTGCAGAACTGCTTTTAACACGTAAAACATTCTATTGTGGTACGTTAAGGTCTAATAGGAAAGGCGTGCCCAAAAAATTGTATGTACTAAAGTGAGAAAAGGTCAAGTTTATGGCAAGATGTCAGAAAGCGGAGTACGTATTATAAAATGGTGTGATAAGCGAGAGGTACTAATGCTTACTACTTGCAAAGATCACAAAGCTGAACTAATAAATACAGGAAAGCAGTCAAGATTAACCAATGAACCAATAAGAAAGCCTAAATGCGTATTAATGTACAACGAAAACAAAAAGGGCATTGATTACAGTGATCAGATGGCATCATATTACTCTGTCCTGAAGAGAGGTCTGAAGTGGTATAGGAAGGTTGTAATGGAGTTTTTGTTCGGTACTTCAGTTGTAAATGATTGGCTCATTTATAATGTCAAGCCCTAAGAAAATATATTATATATATATTTTTGTTATTTCAGCAATCGGAAGGTCGTGGGTTCGAGTCCCACTACGACACAATCGCGCGTTTAAATTTTTCTAGATTTTTCTATGTAAGTTGTAACGCAACCAAAATCTGGGTACGAATGAGATAAGTCGTCCTTAGATTGTTCAACTACTACCCATTACATATATTTTTAGTAGGATATGAAATTGTAATGGTTTCAGGTTTGATTCATATCGGGAGACATGTAATTGATTTTTTTCAATTTTATGTTAAAACATTTTACTGGAGGAATCAAAGAGGTAGATAAATAGATTAATACTGTTATTTATCAATTGGCTGCTCTACTTACCACGCTATCATTTTATTTATAAGCACATGCACTAATTCTATTTTTTCGCATATTGCAAACCATAGCTATAAGCTTTTGTTTTTTTTCGTTTCATTTAGATCGTTCTACGTAAAATAATTTAAATACCATGCAATGCACAAATTTTCTGCACTTAACTGCAACTGCTGCTTATGAATTATGCCCGTTCTAAAACTACCTATGCTATATATTTTCTCTATTTTTGGAATCTAATTCAAGATCTTTTTAAAGCACTTTTTTTCAAAAATATTGCATGCGCAGTTTTTGATGTTTTGATCACTATTGGCTGTATTAGTTTTATTGTTGTGGGGGCGTTTATTTACTAGGTCAATGACTTGTTTTTATTTTAAAAGCTTAAAGCACGATTTTGGGTCTCTTAAAATTACTTCTGCACGTCCACGAGCGGTTACATTTAAGTACTTAGAATGAGAAATGTTTTCAATTTACAGGTAATAATGAACCAAACCATTCAGAGTCTCAGCACATCCTTGCAAAGGGTCAAATAAGGAAACGTTGCGTCATTTGCTATGCAAAATTACGACTTACATTAGGTGCCATGCAGGCTGCAAAGAAAGTAAAAAAAATTATGACTAATTGTTCACAATGTAAGAAAGCTATGTGCTTGCATTGTTTTAACGAACAGCATGCAAAGTAATATAGAATAAATTAGATGAACGAATAGTTTGTATTTTATTTAACAAAACCCCATACTTTTATGCACAATACTATAACAATATAAAAAAGTAATAGAAATATAACATAGACATGGACATTCATCGATATAAATTCATTCCCATCACTAATGCCGCCCCGATTTAGTGCGATGTGTGGTCTAAAACGACCTCAAATATATTTTAGGTGTTTTCTCTAAAACTAAAAATCAGAACCCGGGGCGAAGCTAGGTGTAGATAAAACAATACCATGCAAGTAATTTTAGCATAAAATTAAACATCGAATCACGCTCCTGATCAACTTACAACACATTTAGCAAATGATTGAAACATGAGGCAGAAAAGGCCTCAACCGAATTACAAGGAAGTTTAGCTTGGGGCTGATTCGACCTCAGCCGCACCAGCTGAAAGTTCTTCAAAATGTGGCCCGCAGTGAACGTGTTAACTAGTAAGGATTTAGAATGGGAAGTTGTTGGTTGGTCTGAAAATGAAATCGTTGGTTCAGAATACGACGTTGGAGAAGGTGACGGACGGTTTAGATAAGGGGATGTATTCGCTGAAGGTTCAGTGTAGGATGTTTGGGAAGTTGACGGCCGTTTTACCCTTGGTGAAGCAATTTGCATTTGGTATGGGACTGAGTGATAGGAAGATAGGGTTCGACGCATCTGTTTCTCCTTAATTCTATTAACAAATAAAGTATCTATGTCATACATCATCAGTTTTCTGTCATGAGCCGCTCCGCTATATCGGTAGCAGGATGACGACGGGATGTCAGTGGTTTTGGTGTTTGCGAAATTGATGGCTGCCCCAAATCGCTATCTTCTACGTCTTTTTCTTCTTCCGCTAAAGCTGCACTTTCAATCAGGATTTCTTGTGATGAAACTTCCTAAAAAATATTTAAATGTTTTAATATTACTTTAGTTTGTTATCGACAAATCTCACATTGTTTCAATTTTTATTTCAAATGCCATCGACAAAAGACGCTTGGATGAATATTGAAAGAGTTCTGTAGTTATGTAATAGTTCTGTAGATGGCAAACATATTCTTATAGAAAGTCCACCTCATAGCGGAAAGGAGTATTTCAACTATAAGAAAACCTTTAGCATCGTTCTTTTGGCGTTAGTTGATGCCAACTACAAATTTATTTTTGCAGATATAGGATGCCAAGGGAGGATCAGTGATGGTGGCGTTTTCAATAATTCATTACTATGGCAAAAGATCTGTAAAAATGAAATAGATTTTCCTACATCATGTAGACTTCCTGGATCGGACATTGATGTGCCGTACGTTTTCATAGGCGATGGTGCTTTTGCACTAAGTGAGCTTGTTATGAAACCCTACCTAGGACAGCATAACGTCGGTACACCAAAAAGGATATTCAATCAAAATTTATCAAAAGCGCGGGTGGTAGTAGAAAACACGTTTGGAATTTTAACATCAGTATTTCGAATTTATCGTCGCCCAATTGATTTAGATCCGAGTACTGTGACAGAAATTACAATGACTTGTGTGCTAATACACAACTTCCTTAGGAAAAACTCTCCAGAAGGATATACTCCTCCAGGAACGTTTGATGTAATTGATGGAAATGGCCAATTAATAACACCTGGATCTTGGCGAAGGTACGAAAGTGATTATAATGCAATTCAGAATGTACCACACATACCCCGTAGGTCACCTATGCACGCCAAACAGTTAAGAGAAGAATTCACTTCACTATGTAGTTTTGTAGAAGATCGACATAGCATATTACATTAATAATCGAAAATGTAAACCTTAGGTCCTTTTATTATGATTTGTATAATAATTTGTAAGTAGTAGTGACATACAAATTGTATATTACTTAGTTCATATTATTAGTTAGCAAACAAAGTATGTATATGTAAGAAGTCATCATCATCATCAACAGCCTATACTAGTCCACTGCTAGACATAGGCCTCTCCTTAGCGTAAGAAGTGGATCGGCCATAATTAAAAAATGAGTTTCTTTTCAAACTTCATAATATTTTATTCAACCAAATACAGAGAAACAGCAAATCACAGGACTAATAACAATTTGATATTAATTAATCATTAAACTAAACTATGTTATAAATTAACATTTCAAAAAACAAGCCTTAAATAATAGGGTATAATTAGTCCAGAAACCAAATTATAAGCCGGAATAATAATTAATTCGTCATCCAAAGCGTCTAAGTTAAGCTAGCAGCGAGATACAACTAGTGCACCGAGCCACGCCAGAGCCAAGACTGCCTTGAAAGCCTCTCTCGAGTCTTCACAACGTCCCGCAGGGGACGTGCAGTGGCTGGTTCGGGGCTTCGGCCCCCTGCCAGCGGTGTCTACCGCAGCCCCTAAATAGGGGCAGGTCCTGGGCTTGTAGCTTGATTGGTAGTCGGTTGTGTTGTGGAGGGGTTGCTTCAGTCTTCACGCCGCCCCGGCGGTCAAGCCCGAGCCAGGTAAGACCCCAGGCGATACCTGGGGAGGCCCAGCTCCGGGCGACCAGCGACAGGGGCGGCGACTTACGTGTAACCCCTCTGGTGTTTAGTCCGGGAGTGGCGCCTCGCACCGCTGTGCGGTCTGCGGGGCGCTGTCAGTTTGAAACTCGAAGTAATTTGAAGCAAATGTTAGCTAGTCAGTTCAAAATTAAAGACTTAGGAGAAATAAAGAAGTGTCTTGGTGTCAATGTAAATTTCAATAAATCAGAGCAAACCATGACATTAAGTCAAAAAGATTATATTGATCAGCTGTTGTATAAATTTAATATGAGTGAATGCAAACCTATACAGACTCCAATGGAGGTGAAATTAAATATATCTAATAATGAACATTGTATAGATAAGTTTCCATATCAGCAAATCATAGGAAGTTTAATGTATTTGGCTGTATTGACAAGACCTGATATTGTGTTTACAGTAGCTTTTTTAAGTCAATTTAATAACTGCTATTCCAAAGAGCATTGTTCCTATGTAAAGCGATTATTGAGATATTTGAAGTGTACTAGAAGTTATGGTTTGAAGTATTCAGCTGAAGGAAATTCAATATTAGAAGGTTTTGTAGATGCTGATTGGGGAGGTAATGTAATTGATAGGAGATCATACACTGGAATTTGTTTTACATTATCAGGTTGTGTAATATCATGGGAAACAAAGAAACAGAAAACTGTTGCGCTGTCTAGTAGTGAAGCCGAGTATATGGCAATAACAGAAGCTTGCAAAGAAGCAATTTATTTAAGAAATTTGTTGTATGAAATAACACAAAAATTGTATACTATTGATATTTTCAATGATAATCAAAGTGCGCAAAAGTTAACTGTTAATCCAGTTTTCCACAAAAGAACCAAACACATAGATATCAGATACCATTTTAGTAGAGAATGTGTAACTAATAAAATTGTGAATGTTAAATATTTGCCAACGGCTGAAATGCCTGCAGATTTGTTCACCAAGGGTTTATGTTCTGTTAAACATTATAAATTTTTAAATAGATTAGGTGTGCAAATTGTTTAATTTATCTTTGGCCATATTATTAGATATAGTGGGGGTGTTGAAATGTTAATATCTAAAATATGAGACTCGTACTGCCATCTAGTGTCTACAATGTGTATTACTGTTTACTTTGGAAAATAAAAGTCAGTCGTTTAACCGCCATTGAAAGAACCGTTGTTTTATTATATTACTAAGTTATAAATCTCAATCTTCATAAAAATAGCAAACGATCAACCACTAGGCTTTTACAAATAAATAAGTGACAATCACATCCGTACCGCTCGGCGTTACGACGTATACTGCGCCAGTTGAAACTTGTACCAACACAACCGCGTTCGCGTCCCGCGTATACTGGTATGGTGCAGTTGACTCAGTGTACTATTTGCAAAATAAATAATTTTGAATTCTTGACCCAGTATACGTCATTTTTTTCAGTCATTTATAGGGATATACATATATTTTTTTTTATTTTTCGAAATTTGTTAGTTGACTCAGTATACTTAGGAGCCGTCGATATGGTGCTAAGAAGGGGTTAAATTAGTTAATGTACATATGCGTTGTTTGAGGTTTACACATACAATATCGTTCCTTCTCTTGTCTAAGAACATAGGATTAAATAACTGTCGGACTGTTAATACTTTGCATTCCAGATAGAGTTGATGAGTAGGGAACCTAAATGTTCGACAGGTGGTTACGTTTAGTATTGCTCTTTGAGCACGTTCAAGTGGGATGTAATATTAAAAAAATAAAAAAAATGTTTTAATGCTAATGAATGGTAATGTGTGTCTATGTTCATATAAATGTATAAACTAACTGGTGCGGCACCACAAATTCTAACAAAACTAATAATCTCGGGCGCCAGGTGCCTTAACCTTAAATGAACACACAACTAATAACAAATACAATGAATACCTCGAACAGCTCAGTCAGCGGTTAGACCTTTAATCTAGGGTGGGGGGCAGCTATTAAATAAAGAGATGTTATAAGCTTAAGTGGCAGTTTATTATCCCGTAGTGTCTGTAGAGTACATGGTATATTATAGGTCTAATTACAAATGTAATTCTTATACTCAAATTAGTACCGTCATTAATGCAATCTGTTTACCTTGCTAATACAAATTAGAAATAAAATATCTTTAATAAGTCACATAAAGACTTTAATAAATAAGAAACTAAAGGTAGTTATCATAACGACCTACTCCCATAATAATAATAACACCCCTTAGAGCCTACAGTATCCGTTATGACAACGCCAACAAAATTAATACAACAAAAGAACGTACCAATGACTCCGGCACTGTCTGTTTGAAACTATGGTATAATTAACTCTTATAAAGCTCACTGTTGATCCCCACGTGGTTCGTCGAGGCGGGGTAAGTAATCCAAGCTTCCTGGTTCCGGTCCCAAGCGAATCCTGATAATTTTCTGCCATTAGAGGTACTTAGGAAAGGAAATCCACTCTCCGAAGCAAACTAAATCCTTGGATCAGGCAGGTAGTGAGGTAAAAACCAATTGTAACGTAAGGACATTACAATCTAATAAGAAGGAAAGCCAAACTAATAAAAAAAAACCCTGTTACACTGCAACATCTCCAAAGATGAAATCTAAGTCTGGTAAGATACAATAATTTACTCACCAGGGTTCCAAAACGTTTCACCAATAAATCAAAGGCATTACAAATAATTCCTGTAACCAAATAAACAAAGATTTAAAACAACTAGTCTCCATAAGCCAAGTACGAAACACGTGGCGAATTAAAACTTACCAAACAAGCAAACTAATATTTCCAATAAAAAAACTCGTTTCCTTAACAAGACTGGCCAACAATAAAAAGGGAATTAGTCCTCTGATTATAACAAATGGAGACGGATTACATCCGACTTTCAAAAAAAATGGCCAACAGGCCTTACATCTTCGTAAGTTGACTTCGACCTCGCCAAAAGCTAAAGAGACAAAAAAATAGTATGGCCCGAGCAATAGAGTGCAAACAACTCAAATCGAATGAAACGTCCATAGATTATATAATTCCATAGACCGAATCGATAACACAGTCATTCAAATAGGCTGAAAAGAATCTCGACTCTGACGCCATCTCTCTGAGCCTTACTGAAACGTCAGAAACTTCAACTGTCAAACTAAAAACACGTCGATAATTAAATTTTCTGTAATGGTGCGAAATGCACCGTTACAATCTCAAACACCCTTCCTTCAAACAGCCAGATACCAAAGTGACCATCAAATGTTGCCAGAGCTAAAGTTCCGTTTCGCCCTAGAATGCGACAAAAAATGTTGACAGAACAAGAAGTAAAAAACGACAATTGAATGAACCAAATAGTCGATTGAAACAGACTAACAATTAATGATAATAATATAATTTATTTACTGGCTCACTAAAACGTCAGAAAATTCCGTCTCTCAAAGCAACGTACAGAGTAACAACACATCGATTATTCACTTTTTTGTAGGGGTGCGAAATGCACCGTTACAATATAAATGAGGAATAACGTTGGTCCTAGTATGCTGCCTTGCGGAAAGCCATAGCAGCTATTTTTTACCTCAGAACTCGCACACTGTCCGATTTTGACAGATTGATAGCAGTCACTAAGATAATCAGTAAATAGCTGAAGTTGTGCTTTTTCTGGGCTCTAGTCATAACATTAATTATTTTCTCATTAAAATATTTTAGGTCATCGGAGGTTATTGAAATCCTAGATAGTGCATCTGCTACAATATTGTCTTTTCCTTTAATATAAATAACGTCGAAATTATATTCTTCTAATATTAACCTAAATTTTAACAGTCTACTTGATGGATCCTTCATTCCAAATAGATATAATAAAGGTTTGTGGTCTGTCATAATCCTAAACTTTTTACCGAAGAGATATGGTCTTAAGTATTTTACTCCCCAGACAATCGCAACCAATTCCTTTTGTATGGTTGGATAGTTTTTTTCAGCCTTATTTAAGGGCCGGCTTGCGTAAACGACAGGTCGCATATTTTTGTTACAAAGTACTGCGCCTATAGCAATGCCCGAAGCATCAGTTTGTAGAATGAATTCATTGTTATCTGAAAAATCTGGGTATGCTAAAACAGGGGCTGACACAGAAGCTTTTTTCAAAATTTGAAATGAATTTTCACAGTAATTGGACCAAATGAAAGGAACGTTTTTACGACATAATTCATTCAAGGGAATTGTAATTTCTGCAAAATTTTTGATAAATTTTCTATAATAGTTACAAAATGCAACAAAGCGTTTTACTTCATCCGTGTTTTTTGGAGTAGGGTAATTTTTGACAACTATAATTTTATTTTCATCTGGTTTTATTCCTTCTGATGATATAGTGTGTCCTAAATATAACAACTCTTTCTTTAAAAAGTTACATTTGCACGGGTTTAATTTTAGATTAACTTTTCTAAGCCTCTCGAAAACATCAATTAGGTTTTTATTGTGATTTTGGAAATTTCGTCCGAAAATTAATGGTCATCGCGATATATAAAACACTTGCCATATGTAAGACCCGACATTGCAATATTCATGACTCTTGAAAAAGAACTTGGACTGGTTTTCAGTCCCATTGGCATACGTTTCATTTGATATTGCCCGGAATTAGTTGTGAACGCTGTAAATTTCTTAACTCAGAGTTCAAGGCCACTTGATAGTAAGATTGACTAAGATCTAAATGAGTGAAGTAAACAGCACCAGAAAGAGACTCTAAAATATCAGTTATGTTTGGTAACGGGAATTTGTCATCTAGTATAACATCATTTAATTTACGGTAATCGACCACTAATCTCCATTGTTTGTTATCACCGTTTGTCTTTTTAGGTACTAGTAAAATAGGGCTAGACCATTCACTTTGAGCTTCCTCTATAATTTCATCCTGTAGCGTTTGTCTAATTTGTCTATCTATTTCAGGTTTTTGACTATTTGGTAATCGATATGGTTTTGTATAAACGGGACTAGCATTCGGTTTTAAATAAATATTATGTTCATATAATGTAGTGGTTGTTAGCTTATCACCCGGTAAGTAAAACATATCATTATACTTAGAACAAAAACTTTCCATCGTCCCACGCTCACTAGGTGGTAAATGATCCAATTGTAATAATGATAGTAAAATATTAGCTCGATCTGCGTTTGATTTACATTTATTAAAATGACATATCTGATATTCATGTAATGAATGTAATTCTGGTTGAAAAGTAGGTATAGAAATCGATTCCTCACTAGTATTTAGTATCCTTATGGGAATAATATTATTTACTGGTTTCACTATTAGAGCTGCTAAAAATAATTCTTCTTGTAAGTGTTTTGGCAATACAACGCAATCATGATTAAATTTGTTGTTTTTTAATGGTATGTAATGAATCGATTCACTTCTGGCAGGAATTGTCAAGTAATTATAAGATATGTTAGGTGACGAATAACGTTGTATAATATCTTCGCGTAGTATACTGCGAAGAATTAAATTGTCATTTTCTAAATCAATTTGTGAATTAAAACTCGACAAGAAATCTAATCCGATAATTCCATCTGACTTACAAGGTAAGTCATTAAACAAATAAAATTTATGATGAAAAGAACTACCATTTGGAATACGCAATGTAAGGTAAACATAACCCTACGAATAAAGCATACCACCGATGCCATTTATTACAACATTATCCTTATGCAATGGTATATACCCAGTTAATACCTTCTTAGTAACTGCCGAAATAGACGCGCCAGTGTCAAGTAACCATGAACAGGTTTTTCTATTAACATTAAAATGTACGTATCTCACATTATTATTATAAGTTAAAATATTATAGCATTTAAGATCGAAGAAACTGATTTTTATTTACCGATTTTTCGTTCCCCGTTTGGGAATCGTCACATACTTGAGCTGAAAACATTTTATGTTTATTATATTGACCTCGAGTACCTCTACCAAGATAAAATCTAGTATTATAATTACTTCTAAAGCTAGGAGAAAAATTACCTCTTCCACGAGAGTATTTACCACGAGAGATTACCATTGAACTGTAGTTGCTGATAACTATTATTATATCTTCGACTTGCATTAATATTACCACGGTAATTAGAACCCTCACTATAATAATAATATTGACCTCCTCTGCTAAATTTATTATTAAATCTATTGGTTAACTTACCCCTTGCGCTGAAGATGACACCAGAAGTTGAGGGTTGTGCAAGTTCCTCGTCCTCAGCAGCACGCACCGCATCCTTTAGCTCCGAGTAGTTTCGGGAATGAAATAATAGTGCCTAGACGCTTATATTTTAAACCATCACAAAATTTTTTGATTGCGAAATTCTCATTAATAGGTCTTAATATCTCACACGCCTTTTCATCGCCGTTAGATTGTGCAATAGTAAGATCTAAAAATAAGTCAGCTAATTTATTGCCAAATTCACCAATAGACAAATTATTTTGTCGCAAGCTTTGCATCTGACATAGAATAGAATTAGCAGATTTTTTAGTAAGTAAATAAGTTTTCATATCCTTAACTAGGCTCGCAACGTCATCATAATCGCACTTTAATTTCAATTTAGCGGTTTTAGTAAGTCTTATTTTTAAAACAAAAGAAATTAACCTTTTTATTCGATCACCTTCCTTCAGACAATCGTTGTATAATTTTACAGAGTCAATTATTTTTTCAGTTGTCTCTTCCGAACCATCCATCACAGGGATCAAAGATGTAGCGGTTTGAATTTCAAATTTCTCCATCTTTGAAAAATCCTTATAGTCTATACTCTTAAAACTATATGATAAAATTTTATTATAAACTAAATCTATTTCTTTCAATACTTCGTAAATATACTTAGTTAATTCTAATGACCTTTTCTGTTCAGCAAAAAGGTTAAGTATATTTTTATACGTAGAATATAATTCTTTAGCTTTCAATATTTTTTCATTAACCTTGTTTGTATATTGTAACCTTCTGTATGGACCTAACTTTCTTAGATAAATCTGAATATCCAGTTAAAATAACTTCTAATTCCCTTTCCATGAAATGTAAAATAAGACATACGTTAACATGTAGTAGTTAACTAAATGATTACTTCATGCCCAAACTTTATCTACTGTGACATTCCGATCTGTAGGGGAAAATATTAAAAAAATTCCGATCTGTAGGGGAAAATATTATAAAAATAAACACTATGTATATAAAACTAAAGTACGACATTACAACTTACAAATAGGCATTACAACAGTATAATAATCCATCCAATGTTTTTACTCTATATTACCTCAAATATAACACTACATACTAACTGCGTTTGAAAGCTTAAAGTTCTTATTATAATTTTCTGATTTTTAATAGGTTCACTCACGACGAACTAACATACGGGGTACTTATTCTGATAAAAGATTTAAAGGTTAAAATTAATTGGGGCACACTTACATTTTAATGTTAATAGATTGGTGACGCACTTAGTAGAAATATCACTCACACGTTTTTATTTTCTTCCTCACGTTCTCGTGCTAATTGCTAAGGCTGACGCCAGTAATATATTTTTTGTGTGGATGTGAGACTCCACCACCGTATTAGAACCTTCCGACGCATTTTGGGAAATGGTCTCGTCCTTGTCCTCTGTTTTGGAGTACGACTTGCCCATTATTCAGGCGTTGTATAACACATGTGACGCTCACCGAAGGTAAAGGCATACTCGTAAACTCGTTTTATAACTCTAATATTTAAAAGAGTCTAACTTTGTGCAGCGAGGCACACTGGAATCCGCTGAATTGCGAGATTCGCCCGCTATCCGATACCCGGCAACTAGGTACTTAGAGGCAGGGTCGCCATGAAGTGTGCGGGTTGCGGGAAGACGGTAATAAAATACGTGTGTACAAATGTAATTCTTATACTCAAATTAGTACTGTCATTAATGTAATCTGTTTACCTTGCTAATACAAATGAAAAGTAAAATATTTTTAAAAAGTCACATAAAGACTGTTAAATAAATAAAGAATTAAGGGTAGTTATCATAACGACCTACTCCCATAATAAAAATAACACCCCTTAGAGCCTACAGTATCCGTTATGACAACGCTGACAAAATTAATACAACAAAAAAACGTACCAAATGACTCTGGCTCTGTCCGTTTGAAATTAGGGCATAATTAACTCTTATAAAGCTCACTCGTGCTCCCACGTGGTTGTAGTGGCGGGGTAAGTAATCCAAGCTTCCTGGTTCCGGTCCCAAGCAGATATGTTAATGGGCTACAGCCAAAGGGCTTTTCCTGCCATTAGAGGTACTTAGGAAAGGAAATCCACTCTCCGAAGCAAACTAAATCCTTGGATCGGGCAGGTAGTGAGGTAAAAACTAAGGACATTATAATATAATAAGAAGGAAAGCCAAACTAATAAAATAATTAAAATTGAGGTAAAGAAAAAAAACCGTGTTTGACACTGCAACAACGAAAATTATAGGTTATTTGCCAATCTCCAAAGATGAAATCTAAGTCTGGTAAGATACAATAATTTACTCACCAGGGTTCCAAAACGTTTCACAAATAAATCAGAGGCATTACTAATAATTCCTGTGACCAAATAAACAAAGATTTAAAACAACTAGTCTCTATAAGCCAAGTACGAAACACGTGGCGAATTAAAACTTACCAAAAAAGCAAACTAATATTTCCAATAAAAAACTCGTTTCCTTAACAAGACTGGCCAACAATAAAAGGTGAATTAATCCTCTGATCACAACAAAAGGATTACATTTTTAAAAATTATAATAGTTCAAACCCTCGTAATTCAAACAGCCAGATGCCAAAAGTGATCCTATCATCTTGCCAGAGCTCCGTTTCCAGAACAAGAAAAAACTAAAATCGAAAGTATACCATAGTCGATTAGAACAGACTAACAAATCTCGTCCGTGACGCCGTCTCTTGGAGCTTACTGAAACGTCAGAAAATTCAACTGTTAAACCAAAAACACTTCGATAATTAACTTTTCTGTAATGGTGCGCAATGCACCGTTACATTAACCAGGTATGACATCATTTATTTAATTGTGATATTTCCTATTTACACATTTTGTATTTCTAATTATAGTAACCATTTTTTTCAGAATGCAGCACCATCAACTGTAGCAGGACTGCAAAAGTCAAGAGTACCATTTTCACGAATTGAAAATATTCCAGTGTCACCCATTTTGGTTAAACCAACAAATATATTGTCACCCCTAAAACGACCCACTGACCCAATACAGCCATCTAAATCCCAATTAAAATCCCAGTGAAACCCTAATTAAACAATAACTCATATGTGATGTGTTATAAGATTTCTAGAAATGCAACTGATGCATTGTATATACCATATGCAGAATATGTACAATCATTATCAGATTTCATTATTGATACAGACAGGTTCAGAATAGACCGAAATGTCTTGTGAAACAGCAGCAGAATGATTCGTTATGTCGAAGCGTGCCACGCCGTCAGTGCGCGCCGACCCTAAGGGTCTCATAACAAAAAACATATTGTTTTGTGATTGCAGAATGCACCAGAAGAAATGTTACCTTCAAAATCCACATCAACAAAGAATGTCCAGAGTCAAGTTTTGCCATACCATGATGAGTCACACTTGACTAAATCAGCTTCCAAGAAATGCAATAGTATCTTGAGTGCCATCAATGTGTTTAAAGTTAGTGAATTGACTTCTACAGAAGTTAAGTTATACAATATTTGCAAAAAAAAGCTAAGGGAAATAACGTAGTGGCACCAATGATCGACACTTTAAGGAGATAGTGGGCTTCTTTATAAAATTAAAGGTCATTTAGTCATCTTTAAACCAAAAGTAACGATTGAGTACGGTAAGGTATATTCTTGAGATAAGAATAGGATGTATTATTTTTGTTAACTATACACGGACTAGAAAAAAATCCCAAAAAAGGAAAAAGTGTATAAATCTCCAATCGTCGACACCGAATCTCCAGTAATCAACAACTAGTCATCGACAGTTACCAGTTACCGACAAACAGTTATCGACTATTACCTATAATGTGTATCTGCCAAATCACCACTCCCTTAGTGGGTCATTAAAATAAAATTAACTGTTTAATATGTATTCATTTATTGTCCACAGTACAATGTCCATATTTTTCTTTCTAAAGTGTATTTATCATACACATACACACTTTTGTAACTATAATAAAAAAGGTCAATATAAGTAACAAACAATTGTCAAAAAGTTTAAATTGCAAAAATCAACAATATTTACAGTAAAGTTATTCTTACTTAACGAATTATTAAATATTTATTAGTAATCAAATCACTCTTTCAGTTCGTAATCAAATATCTATTTGGAAACAATATTTCCTAACCAGTTTCGTAATAATTATGAATTATTATAACTATATAACAATCAGTCATACCTAGTAGTAACTATTTCTGCAGTCTATCTTAAATTGTAGTAGGTAAATTCAATCAAAAACATAACAGACAACGTAAATGAGATCTTTTTTCAATTTCTAAGTAGCTTTTGCGCATATACCTAGCTACCTATTTTTGTAGTAAATATTATTTAGTTAGTTTTTATTAATTATAAGAGATCCTTTTATAAAGATTAACTACCTAAGTACCTATTATATGAGATCTGTTTTAAAAGCCATACATATTTGGCAAATATTTATCCATTTCTGGAATTCTATAAAACCCTCTCTTGTTTAAACATATAGGTTCCCTTATCACTTCCATTATTTCCTTGGGCTTATAGAAAATTTTATCGGGTGGGTTAGGCCATTTAAAAGAATTTCCAGTAGTCAATGTCATTGTGCTTATTTCGTACTCGTTCTTTCTCAAGGTTTCTATCTTACCAGGAAAATGTAGAGTATGAAGGGGAGTACCCTTCATACTTAATTATTACGAAATTTCCTATCGAAAACTTCCTGTTTTTATTTGGTTTAGTTGCTTTTGAAGATGCAATTTTACTTAAGGGCAAATTTTCTAAATCCGAGTCTATAAAATCACAGTCTATTTCATTCTTTGTTTTTGTTATTTTTTCTCTTTCTGGTTCTTTCTCTTCGTCATCTTCTAAGTTATAACTAATATCACTTTCAGCGTATGAAATCTCCACATCTGACTCTTCTGAAGTCGAATCTTCTTGAACAGTTTTCTTAATCTTGCTTTTAATGTTCTTTTCATTGGTTAACTGTTCTTTTAATTTATTTTTTTCTATTCTCTGTCTAGCTCTTTCGTCTTTTTCTTGCTGTTTTTTATTTTTCTCAGTTTCCTTTTTCTCGTGATATTCTTTCCAAGCTTTACTAGTTACTGTTGATGGAATTTTCTCTCGTTTCATTCTCTTCTTATTACTATCCATCCAATTTTCCGGCCAAAACAAACTCCTCTTAAAAGGAGATGGGACAATCACTCCCAAAACTTTTTCCAAAGACTTTTGTGGTGTTGTGTACTGCGCTTCCATAGTAATGATAGATTGTTGAGATAGGTTATTGCCTATTGGGGTGCTAGGCTAGAAAACCTCCCCGTGGTGCACCCTGGAAACGCTGGCGATGGTACTGTTTCCTCCTTGTCCTCTTGGAGGAGAGGATTATCGCCAGCGGCTAATATTCTAGCAGAAGAGGTAGCCGTTCATCGGCTCTCGGGCAAGGCCTGGTCCAGCAGGGTGGGCGTGTCTGCCGGTTGCCCTGCTGGCTCTTCGCTCTTCGGAGCATGGAGGAGGAAACCTCGGTAAAAAACCGGATGGCGGGGCCCTGTAGGGGCCACAGTTTCTCCGCTGACAGCGGTGGAGAAAGGAGGACGGGCTCGGCGTGTACTGACACTACCACCGAGCAGGCAGGGGGACGTAGTCTCCCTGTCAACCGTCGGCATATCGTAATCCCGAGAAGAGCGCTGTGGTTAAGTCTCGCGGCTCTGATCGGGGGCGAGGGTCTTGGCTTAACCGCCCGGACCGCGAGGAAGATAACCTCTCTAAAAAATTCCCCGAATCCCGTGTTCTGGTGCGTGGCCAGGGGATGCATGGCTGATGGGAAGTTCAGTCTCGAGCGCACTCCAAGCCGAGGTACCTGCGGACCCCTCGGTTGGGTTAAAAACTTACGCTTGCCCGGGTAATGGGGGATCTCTGCCCGGGTGGACCTTTAGTTCTCCCCCACTCGTGGGATTTATTATGGATGATTTCAATTTAAACCAAACAAAACGATCGGAAACAAACACACAACAGAAAAAGGCAAGCCTAACGGAAACGAAGAAAACGAAGGGAAGGAAGGAGAAGCAGAACAGAGGAGTGGATGGGTCGTCCACTGAGGGCGAGACGGTGTCGGGAATGCCTATCTCGGTGGGGCTCCCAGAAGTCAGTCTGACGCTGGTCTCTGGGAGCCGAAGAGCATCAGATCGGCTGCGTTCAGGATCCGCCGTTTCGTCGGATGGTGCGGAGGCCATGGAAGCGGAACATCGCAGCGACAGCCGGAAACGCGGACGCTCAGGGGACGAGGAAACCGACACGTCCGCAGAGATGATGCCACCAAAGGTGGCAAGCAGCCGTCGAGGGAGGCAACGTAAACCGGCCTCGGCCTCGGTCTCGACCCCGTCAGGCTCCGCGTTCTCAAACGCGGAGTCGTACAGAAGTGTACGGGTAGACGGCGAGGCCGTAGCAGAGGAGGAGATCGCGGATCTCCTGCTCAAGGTTCGGGAGCCGGTGGGGGGAAATGCCCCCCAGGCTCCCGTGTCCGTGCAGGAGAGGGCGAAAGCGGCGGTGGCCGTCATCCACAAGGTGGCCACCAAGTCCGTGAACCTTAAGGGCTCATTTGTGAGGGCCCTCAAGGACTCCTCCTCCGCTTTGTCGGAGGTCGTGGAGGGCCTAGTGGGCGACGTCTCTCGCCTGCAGGTGGCCAACGAGAGGCTGACGGAGCGGGTGAACGAGCTGAGCGCTCAGTTCGCCCGCTTCCAGGCGAACCTCCCCGAGCGGGAAGCCCCGTCCGCGTCCCAGCCTGCCCCTACCACCAACTCAGGGGCATTTGACTCCCAACTGCTTGAAATCCTCATCGCAGTTGGGAATATGCTGGACGGACGCCTGGCTGGCCTGGAGGCGAGACTGCCCCCTGCGCCGATTGTGCGCCCCCCGCTCGCGTCGGCACAGCGGCCTAAGGCCGCCGCTCCGACCGCGCTCCCCGTGGTGGGAGACCGCGTTTCTTACGCGGCGGCGGCGTCTGCCCCTATTCCATCGGCTCCCCAAAAGCCGAGGAGGGGGGCCAAGGCACCGGCCCAGGCGCCGGCCAAGGCACCGTCCCAGGCGCCGGCCAAGGCGCAGGCCAAAGTGCCGGCCAAGACGGGGCCTAAAACGGCGCCGAGGAGCGGAGTGGCATTCCCTCCGCTCCCCACTCCGACACCCCTGCCGGGCCCCTCCGCACCTGCCCCCTCCAACGAGGGTTGGCAGGAGGCGAGGGGCTCCAAGAAGTCCCGAAGGCGGGCCAGAAGGGCTGCCCAAAAAGCAGCCCAAGCCCAGCCTTCGCCACCGGTGGCAACGGCCTCTGCAAAGAGGCCGCGGAAGCTGCAGCCGCCCAAAACCGCGGCTGTAGTGGTGACCGTGTCCCCGGAGGCGGCTGACGGCGGGCTGTCCTACGCGGCCGTTTTTAAAAAGGCCCGGGACAGCCTCGCCAACGATTTTGGGACGGTGGGGGTCAAAATGCGCCTCGCCCAAACGGGAGCTCGAGTTCTCGAGTTCCCAGGGGCTGAAGGCGCCAAGACGGCGGACACTTTCGCTGAGAGGCTGCGGAGTTTATTCGCGACCACAGATGGTGTCAAGATCGCCAAGCCTACCAAGTGCGCGGAGCTGCGCATCTCGGGCCTGGACGACTCTGTGACGGCCGAAGATGTCCGCGCTGTGATCCGGGAGAAGACGGGGTGCAGCGCGGACAACGTCAGGGTCGGCACCATCCGCCCCGGTCCAGGGGGGCTTGGCGACGTGTGGGTCAGCTGTCCCGTAGCGTCGGCCAAAGTATTGGCTGACGCCGGCAGGCTGCTCATCGGTTTCGTGAGCGCTAGGATCACAGTCCTGGCGGCGAGACCGATGAGGTGTTACATATGCCTAGCATCGGGGCACACGCGCGTCAAGTGCCAAAGCTGCTTCGACTGCAGCGGACTATGTTTCCGCTGTGGTCGACCGGGGCATGTGGTGGTGGAATGCTCTGCCGCTCCTCACTGCCCGGTGTGTGCGGCGGGTAACAAGCCCGCCAATCACCAGATGGGGCAGGGGGGCTGCAAGCCTCCCCGCAACTCTCAGCAAGCATCGGGGGCTAGCCAGTCGACCCAGGCTGCCTCCGATGTAGTTCGTGCGTCGACGTCGTGGCCCATGGAGGAGGCTGTAGAGACGATCCAGTAATGGATCGGGTCTCCAGCCTCCTGGTCCAGACGAACCTGAACCACTGTGCCGCGGCGCAGGATCTCTTCCTGCAAACCATGGCACAGTGGTCGATAGGTGTTGCCGTAGTCGCGGAGCCCTATTCTGTCCCTCCCCGTCCAAACTGGATGGGTGACTGGGACGGCTCCGTGGCAGTCGTCGGTTCCACGACGGCTCATTCCCCGCCCTTGTCGCTAAGAGACAAGGGCACTGGATATGTTGCCGTCGAGTGGGGGGGGATCACCATATATGGTGTTTATTTCTCCCCCAACCGGAGTTTGAACGACTTCGAGGTTTTCCTAACCAGCTTGGAGACCTCGATACGGCGACTAGCGTCTGGGCACGTCCTTGTGCTGGGGGACTTCAACGCAAAGTCCATTGCGTGGGGTTCCCCCAGGACGGACGCAAGGGGCGAGGCCGTAGAGGAGTGGGCGGCCTCGGTGGGCCTCTGTCTTCTCAACAGAGGCTCCACCAACACGTGCGTGCGACAGCAGGGGGGGTCGATAGTGGACCTTTCGTTCGCTACCCCTGCCCTCGCCGCACGAGTAAGGAACTGGCGTGTCCTGGAAGAGGTTGAGACGCTCTCGGATCATCTGTATATCCGATTTGAGCTCTCGGACCCAGGACTCCAGTAGGGGTCACGTGGCGCGGCGTTTATCCCACTTTCCGCGGTGGGCTGTTGCCAGACTGAACCATAATTCACTCGTGGCTGTCTCCTCAGGCTCCGACCGAGGAGGTCGACGTGGGGGCTGGTCGCTTTCGCGATGCGATTACGCATATCTGCGATGCGGCCATGCCCCGCATTCGAGGTCGTCGGCCTCCAAGGAAGGAGGTCTACTGGTGGTCCCAGGAGCTGGCGGACCTCCGTGCGGCCTGTACACGTGCCCGGAGGTCCTACACGCGCAGTCGGCGGCGTCACCGTGGAGACGGTGAGGAGGACCGGCTTCATGAGGAGTACCGACAGGCGCGGAAAACTCTGAAGCTGGCCAAAGAAGAAAAGAGACAGGAGATGCTGGAGGGTCTTAATCGTGACCCCTGGGGTCGCCCTTACCGCGCGGTGCGACAAAAGCTCCGCGCGTCGGCCCCCCCCCTTACGGAGACTCTCCAGCCCAGCTTCCTGCGAGAAGTGGTTGAGGGCCTTTTCCCGCAACGAGCGGAACACACTCCCCCGGCGATGGCCTCCTTGGCCGGAGACGACGGGGAGCACGGGGAGGATAATGTTCCGCCCGTCCGGGCTTCGGAGGTAGGGGCGGCTGTTCTACGGATCCGTTCCAAGAACACCGCCGCTGGGCCAGACGGGGTACCGGCCCGAGTGCTGGCCCTGGCCCTCAACCACATGGCAGACCGCCTCGGGGAGGTGTTCGACGCTAGCTTGGCGTCGGGACGCTTCCCTGAGTGCTGGAAGAGCGGGAAGCTGGTCCTATTAAGGAAGCCGGGACGGCCTGCCGATTCGGTCGCGGCCTATAGGCCCATCGTGCTGCTGGACGAGGCGGGTAAATTGTTTGAGAGGGTTCTTTCTGCCCGCATCGTCCGGCACCTCTGCGAGCTGGGCCCCGATCTGTCGGACGCCCAATTTGGTTTTCGGGCGGGGCGTTCGACAGTCGACGCCGTGTTGCGCCTGAGGGCCGTGACCGAAGAGGCCGTGAGCTGTGGCGGCGTGCTGTTGGCGGTGTCATTAGACATCGCCAACGCATTCAATAGTCTGCCATTCAGCTGCATCAGGGAAGCACTCCACTATCATGGGGTGCCAAAGTACCTGAGGCGGCTAGTGGCAGACTATTTAGAGGAGCGTACCGTCGTGTACGAGGACCGAGAAGGTAATCTGAGGTGTCGGCCCATGTCGTGCGGTGTTCCACAGGGGTCTGTTCTTGGACCCCTCTTGTGGAACATAGGGTACGACTGGGCCCTTCGCGCCGATTTCCCCCCCGGGCTGGGTGTAATCTGTTACGCAGACGATACCCTGGTGACAGCCCGGGGGGCAAACTTCCAAGAGGCGGCGCGCCTGGCCACAGGGGGAGTCTCCCTGGTGGTCGGGCGCATTGAGGCGCTGGGCTTACGGATGGCCCTAGATAAGACGGAGGCCCTGTTATTTCATGGGCCCCGTCGTGGTCCACCCCCTGGCGCCTCAATCGTGGTCAACTCGGTCCTCGTACCGGTTCGGGCCCAGATGAAATATCTGGGCCTGATCCTCGACGGGAGGTGGCTCTTCGACGAGCACTTCCGACAGCTTGCTCCAAAGCTGGTCGGCGCTGCGTCTGCCCTAGGGCGACTTTTGCCCAATATGGGTGGACCCAGCGTCGCGACAAGACGGCTGTACACGGGGGTTGTCCGGTCAATGACACTGTACGGTGCACCGGTGTGGGCGGCGGCTCTGACCGCCCAGAATAGGGTACGCCTCTGGCGCCCTCAGAGGGTAATGGCGGTCAGAGCCATACGCGGTTACCGGTTAGTTTATCGGCGAGTGGCTGACTCCCGGGCGGAGAGCGGATTTCGCCCTCCGCCCGAGGATGTGCGCGAGTGGCGCGAAGCCGCTCGCCGAGCCACGATGGCTCGTTGGTCGTTCCGGCTGGAGACTCCACGCGCTGGCTTCGCCGCCGTGGAGGCTCTCCAGCCGGTCGTCGCCGAGTGGGCAGGGCGGCAGCACGGGACCCTTTCCTTCCGGCTGACGCAGGTGCTTTCCGGGCACGGTTGCTTCGGAAAGTACCTGCACTCGGTCGCTAGGAGGGAACTGAGTCCCGCCTGCCACCACTGCGACTGCAGTGAGGACTCGGCCCAGCACACGCTGGCGGTCTGCTCCGCATGGGCGGCGCAGCGCCGGGCCCTCACCGCAGTCATCAGAGTGGATCTCTCGCTGCCGGCCGTAGTACGCTCCATGGCCGGTAGCGACAGTTGTTTTACCGCGGTCGCAACCTTCTGCGAGGTAGTAATCTCGCGAAAGGAGGCGGCGGAGAGGGCCCGGGAGGACGACCTCCACTCGGCCCGATCCGCCGCCGGCGAACCGGGCGGCGGAGGCCCGCCTATCACAGCCTCATGCCGCCCTGAGTGTGGCCGCGGGTGGACACACCGTGTGGTTTTAGTCGGTCCGAGTCCGACACACCACCCCGCCGCAAACCCCGGAGGGGTGACGGTCCGAGGGGATTTCCACACGTTAAAAAAAATAAAAATAAAAGGTTATTGCCTATTACTTCAGGGAAACTAGATGAAGATGAAGGATTCGGTGGTGGAAGTGCCTGATCGAGTAATGTATTAACTGTGGAGTTATTATCAGGTTGTTGCTTTTGAGAATCTCCTGTTACTTCAGCTGAACTGATGAGTGAAGTAAGTTCCGGTATTAAAACAGGTTGGTTACAGTATCAGTCTTGGGGCTATTGTTAGGTTGTTGCATTAGAGGATCTTTAGATAAATCAGTTGGTAAAGAACGTTCCGGCGGTGGAAGCGGTTTGGTAACAGCATCATGCCTGACGTTTCATCATCAGTGGTGACTGTTTTTGCTATAGGCAAATTGTGAGTCACGCCAATGTTATCATCTACTGACTTCTTCGAGATATGTGCTGCTGAATCAGTTTCTATTAAGTCATTGGAGTTGCTATCTTTTGGTGGATTTTCCGTCCGCATGCTGTTGAAGTGCATTTCTTCAGTTTCTGTAGGCACAGAGTCACCGGCATCTGATGGTATAACTATTGCTTCATCGGTTACAACAACATCGTTCGTTTGAGCAGTGGTTACATCATTTGACGGATACCTCGTCTGTTCCAATGTGTCTGACGTTGTTGGAGCATCCGCCGAACTTGAATGGCACAACGCGTCTTCAGATTTGTTTTTGGCCCAAATTAAATATAAAGCCTCGTCTTCATCAGGGATTTCTCTTTCCAGTGTCTTTCTATTTTCAAAGTATAATTTATTGAATTGCTGTAACTTTTGAGCTGAGAACACGTTTACGATTTCACGTTCTAAGTACTTCATAAATTCTTTCTGCATTGGATTGGTTATAGTTGTGGTTTCTATTTCGGTTTTAGATATTTTAGACATATCAATGTAATCAGGGCCAAATGGAAAAAGGCCCCCCGCTCGGAATCCGTTTTGAACACAATCTTTAGTTACATTTGTGAGAGCTTTTTACAACACTGGGGCAAAGTTCTCTCAAGGCACATATCATCTGCATACATAAACACTCGACACCTCTTTACCATTTGGGTATGAAATATGCTATCGCTCGGCTAGTCCCAAAAGACCTGAATTTTCTCCAAAAACTCAATCGCACGAGAGTCGCTGAATTCGTAGTCAATTCCAATCCAACATTCATGAAACGCATTGTTACTGGTGACGAGACGTGGGTTTACGAGTTTGACATGCAAACTAGTCAACAAGCTTCGGAGTGGCGCCTTCCAACTAAACCGAAACCGAAAAAACCACGCCAAAGTCGATCAAAAGTCAAAGTCATGTTGACTGTTTTCTTTGACTATCGCGGTGTTGTGCACTCGGAATTTTTGCCGGAAGGTCAAACGGTAAATAAAGAATATTATTTCAGCATTATGCGGCATTTAAGAGAGCAAATTCGACGAAAAAGGCCAGATTTGTGGAAAGAAAATTCTTGTATTTTGCACCACGATAATGCGCCTTCGCACAAGGCCATCATTGTGGACGAATTTTTGACCAACACAACAAATACCATTGAGCAACCACCATATTCACCAGATATGGCTCCAGCCGACTTCTTTCTTTTTCCTAAACTCAAATTACCACTTCGTGGCACCCGTTTTCAATCGGTAGAAGACATAAAGGTGAATTCGCGGCGAGAACTGAACTTAATTCCGGAAACAGCTTTTAAAAAATGTTTTGATGATTGGATTATTCGTCCGCGTAAGTGTATCGTTTCTGAAGGAGCATACTTTGAAGGTAATAAACAAAAATTGGATGAATAACAACCATTTTGTGTATTATTGATCTTTTCCCGGTACTTTCTTGACAGAGTAGTATAATTATTGACTTTCAATTTTAATGTTTGTTACCTAAATGAATAAATTCTTCCTGATCCTCATTTTGTCATATCTCTTTATTTTCATGCACATTCGAGCAAGCAACTCGCCAGGATAATAAAGGAAAAATAATAATCAAATGTTTTCATTTCAGCAATGCAACCTGTTTCTGATAAAGACAAGATCTACAAATCTAAGCAGAAATCCATTTCAAGTAAATTATTTCCTAAAATTATACTCAAAGTTATATTTTATGATATATAGTATATATCGTAGATAGTTAGATAGGTAAGATAATTACAGCCATAATGAGGGCGCGGGTCTTAATTTTTTTTGAGGATTTGTAAACGAGATCCAGAAATGTTGCTTTTACATTATACTTTGTACATTATATTTTTATATATATATTGTATATTTTTATATATATTGTACATTATAATTTGTACTTTAACACAAAAATGCATACTTGTAGGTTCCGTTTCTCATTGCGCTCTGACATCACAAGTCAGTGTTGCCAACTCCTCTTGTCGTCTTCAGTGTTGTGTGTAATTAATACTTGGTAGATTGATTATTTGGTAGATCGGCCTCAACATCTTCCCCCCCTTCTCGAAGTCATTGGATCTTCGAGCTGTAGCCGTCGAAGCTTCTAACGGGCAGAGGTTGTGCACCGCTCTGCGGATGACGCCCCTTGAGGTAAAAAGATCTGCTACTCTGGCAGTTTTATCGGTGCCGGGATAAAGTTTCTGGATACGTGCCATTCGCCATTTCAGAGGAGAGGTGTTAACTTCCATTATCACGACCAAGTCGCCTTCCTGGAATCCCCGTTGTTGTATTTTCCAAGCAAAAAACTCGCGATTAGACCAACATTGGGATGCCTACACGCAGGCCCGACAACAATATAAGAAGAGAATCAGAACCAGGAAAACTGAGTGCTGGAGAAACTTCTGTACTAACATAGAGAACAACAACCAGGCTAATAGAGTCAAAAGCATACTGTGTAGTAGAGGCGAACACAATCTTGGCTCACTGAAGAAGCCTGATGGTGAGTATACCAAAACAGACTCGGAAGCCTCAGAGCTGTTATTAAAAACACACTTCCCTGGATGTCGTATATCAGATGCGATGGAAAAATGGGAAGACAGATGGGAAAAACCACCAGACGATACAGACTGGGATACGGCCCGCAAAGTTGTCAACCATGACAAACTAAGATGGGCAATTGACAGCTTCCTACCATTCAAGGCGCCAGGACTAGATGGTGTCTTCCCAGGCCTACTGAGACGGTGTGATATGACACTACTGGACCATCTTTTAAAAATCTATAGGGGCTGCCTGGCGCATCAGTACATCCCCTTGAAATGGAGAGAAGTTAAAGTAGTCTTCATCCCCAAACCTGGTAAAGGTGACTACACACAACCCAAATCACACCGACCTATCAGTCTCACATCCTTCCTACTAAAGGTTCTCGAGAGGCTAATAGATAGGGAAATCAGGGAAACTGCATTAGTCAGTCACCCTCTACACCTCAATCAACACGCATACTCGATGGGTAAATCAACAGAATCTGCCCTACATCGAGTTGTTTCATATATAGAAGACAATCTAAATCACAAAAGGTCAACACTGGCCACCTTTATCGATATCGAGGGAGCCTTTGACAAGACCGACTTCACCAGCATTAGCCAAGCTCTGTCTAGGCATGGTGTTGATTCCACAATCTCAGGGTGGATCGACAGCATGCTAAGATATAGAGCTATACAATTCACTGTGAGAGAAGTGACCAGAGGAGTGGTGGCTAGAGGCTGCCCCCAGGGCGGTGTACTCTCCCCCCTTCTATGGAACATTGTTGTGGATGAGCTCATCACACAACTTAATGACCAAAGATTCCTCACAATAGGCTATGCAGACGATCTTACTATTCTCATCAGCGGTCCTTTTGAGAGCAGCAAGGTGCAAGTCTCATTTGATCGCATGTGATATGCGATCAAATGAGACTTGCACTGAAGATCGTGGAACAATGGTGCGTAGCACACAACCTAACAGTGAACCCATCCAAAACAGAGATGATCATGTTCACAAACAAACGCAGCCTAGGAAATCTCAGACTTCCCAAGCTATTTGGAACACAACTTACTCTTACCAAAGAGGTCAAATACCTAGGAGTAATACTGGACAGTAAACTCCTGTGGAACAAGCACCTCGATGAAAAACTGAATAAAGCCTGCATTATTTTCTGCCAATGCAAGCGGCTACTCGGCAAAAGCTGGGGACTATCATCCAAAATCACTTTATGGCTATACAGGACAGTCATAAGACCAATAATCACTTACGGTGCTGTTGTCTGGTGGCAGAGAACAGAGCTAAGCACCGTGATAAACAAACTGCAGCAATTCCAGCGACTCCCATGCTCCGCGGTCACTGGCTGTATGCGCACAACGCCTACTGCCGCACTGGAGGTGGCTCTTGGTCTGCCACCCCTGGATCTATTCATACAGCAGGAGGCCGCCATGGCGATCATTAGACTCAAACACCTGGGTCTATGGCACAAACGTGAGGGATCGCACTCTAAGTTATGGGATCAATTGGTGGAATACGAACCACTGATAGCAGCTCCATGCGATAGAATCCCAAAACACCATATCTTCACAAGAAGATACTACATCCAGATACATGGAAATGACCGAGATCAATCCGGCATTAACGAAGTTCGAATTTACACGGACGGTTCCAAGACTAGGTCAGGAACTGGAGCCGGAGTTTTCTCGCAAGACCTAAATATAAACATATCACTAGCGTTAGGCCAACACAGTTCCATATTTCAATGTGAATGTGTGGCAATAACTTACGCTGCCACAACGGCCATGTCAAGGGGTATCAAGAACTACAACATCCGAATAATATCCGACAGCATGGCCGTCTTAAAGGCATTGGAGGGCAACACAATGACCTCTGGTATTGTCTTCGAATGCCACCAAGCACTGGAACAGCTCGCTATATTCAATGGGGTAATCCTCCAATGGATTAAAGGGCACAGTAACTCACACGGGAACGATGCCGCAGATGAGTTGGCAAGGAGGGGCTCGGCAACCCCAACCTCTGGCCCAACTCTACTCCTGCCCATATCGTTTAACCAAATATGATGCTGGGTCAGGCAACGGACCTGTGAAGCACACAACCGGAGGTGGAAAAACTCACCCGGCTGCAGACAGTCCAAACTGGTGCTGAATCAAGTCACACCACGACTCACCTGCAGACTGATCAGTCTTAGCAGACCGGAAATCAGAATGGTCGTCGGAACTATTACAGGACATCTAGCCCTGAACCGACAACTATTCATAATCAATGCGACAGACAGTCCCCTGTGCAGGGGATGTCTGGAAGCTGAAGAAACGGCCGTCCACGTAGTCCTGGAATGCGAGGGAGTAGCCACACAACGGGCAAGTATCATTCCTTATATAAAGTCGCTCCTAGAAGCCTGTGAACGCCCCAGGAGGCTTCTGCGCTTCTGGAAGGAGCTTGGCTGGCTCACCTAGTCAACCAATCCTCGACGCATAAAGGACCACTCTGAGTCTAAATGCGGAAACCGAAGCCCACAACCAATGTATTTTCCATTTGGATCTTTATTGTGTAAGGTTAATAAGCCAAGATCTTTGTAAAATATTGTCTAGAACTAATATTTACAACCAAACTTAACATTATGATATTTACTCATTTTAATTTGGTGGCATTGAAATGAGTAAATATCAAAACACTAGTTATTAATAATATTATGGCTAAATATTTAATCGACTAATCAATTGTATCGAATCAGTGTCAATTACTTTGATGGCAACACTCGGATAATGTATTGAATGTTCGAAACGGGATAAAAGTGGGGCATTCATTTCTCGACGGTAGAACCATACAGTTGTGACAAGAATAAATCCGATGAAATCCAATTAATCAGCGTTTAATTGAGAGATTAAGACAGGATCCCTTTATCTCAGAAGTGGGATAAGTCAACTACGCCTACAATTATGAAGAAATACAACTAAAAGAAAAAGAAAAAAAGGGACACCTCGCGGTATTGTCGTGTACGAAAGTTGCTGGTTACATCTGAACATAAAATGGATAAAACTAGCGTTTATTCAAAGGGCAATGAGCGGAAGCGCCGTCGTGGCCGGAGTAGGGAAACAAGAACAAGCGCTACACATAAGCGGAAGCAGCGAATGCAGCGATCGAGCGATCGTGATGTTTCGTTGGAACCTCTTCGTAGGGGGAGTCACATTCCCCGTGAGCAGCCTACGAGACGACGTGACAAGTATCGCAGTCGAAGTAGCAGCTATGAGCAGCCGCGGCAACATCGTTCCAGCCGAGGCGTGGATGAGAGATGTAGCAGGCGAGACCGTAGCAGAAGCTCAGAATACAGGTCAGAGCGACAAACACCTCCACTTCCTGGTCGCGTGAGTACCCCCAATGTTTTTAATAGTGACACGCAAGCATTTTTTGCAACTTTAGTGGAAGCTTTAGCTAATAGTCGACCTCAGAGTAACAAATTTCCCATACTAGGCAACGTGATTCCAGATTTTGAACCTATGGCTAAGAGTCAGACCATAGCTATGTGGATCAATAAAGTTGAGGAATGTGCGAAGCTCTATGGTTGGGGAGACGACCAGATTATTACGTTATGCCTAAACTGTCAGGGATTGCAAAATCCTGGTACCAGGCCCTTCCATCTATGTCGTATTCTTGGTCCGAGTGGAAGGTCAAACTGGAGCAATCATTTCCAAGTTGTGATGACTATGCCGAGTTACTCACCGAGATGTTGTCAAAGCGTGTAAAATTTAACGACTCTTTAGAACATTATTATTATGAAAAAAATTATCTATTAAATCGATGTGAAATACATGGTAAACGTGCCGTAGATTATCTACTTTATGGTATTGAGGATCGGTCATTGAGGTTAGGCGCAAAGGCAGCTAAATGTCAAGAGCCAGAACAGGTTCTCAGATATTTCCAATCATTCAAACAACAACCTTGTGAGCCAGATAGATCGAAGTTCAACTATGATAAGCGTACTAACATTACCTCCTCATTATCCAGTAATAATGTTAGGCAGACGGCTAATGGCAGTGAAACTAAGACTTTGAAGTTACATAATAATGCGTCAATCGTATGCTTTAATTGCAATGAACCTGGACATTACAGTTCTAAATGCACTAAAAAGACATTGAAATGTAATATCTGTTCTAAATATGGTCACTTATCAGTTAACTGTCCCAGATTACCTTCTGACCAGGCTAATAAAATTAATGAACCGAAAGAGAAGATGGTGATGTGCATTGAAACAAATAATTTTAATGACAATAAATATTTAATGAATTTGAAACTGAACGATGAGGTTGTTCGAGGTTATGTGGATTTGGGTAGTCAGTGCACGCTAATTCGTCACAGTGAGGCTGTTGCGAGGGGAATCTCGTGGACTGATAGCAATTTACCGACCATGAGGGGTATAGGTGAGAGTATCGTAGTACCATTAGGAGTAGCAAACGTTATTGTAGAAATTCAAGGTATCGTGGAGGAGGTTAGGGCGTACGTTGTTAATGATAGTGTCATTAAATATTCAGTTCTAATCGGACACAGTTTCACAGAGAAACCAGGTATAGTTATAACAAAAACTACACGTTCGTTTATTTTTACTCGTGATAATGCCGTTAAATTACAATTAAGTTTGAAAAATGATATTATACTACCCCCTAAGGAAATGTACCCGTTACCGTGTATTACTACAAACAAATATTCGGGTGTAGTTCACGTTAGGGGCTCATTACGCGGCATGCCACAAAACGAATATTATTTACACGGTCCTTTGATCAGGGAATGATACGGCTAAAGGAGGTACTTCAACTCATAAAAGACGCAGGTCTTACACTTAAAATAAAAAAATGTAGTTTCTTCTGTTCTGAGCTGGAGTTCCTAGAATTTCATGTAAGCGGTGAGGGGACACGCCCAGGAAAGCGCAAAACCTTGGCAATAGAAAACTTCCCAGTTCCGCGAAACGTACATGATGTCAAACGATTTATCGGCCTAACTAGCTTCCGGAGGTGCCGTCTTTAATTTAGTCGTAACAGAAAAACAAACAGGGAAAGGGGAAAGGGGCTATATAACAATTATTACCTAA